>JAOWAY010044903.1:0-11908 GCA_028565895.1 Goniobranchus geometricus
ATGTAGATCAGAAACACATGGCTTAACATCCCATTGTTCATCATGTGTCTCTCTCAAAACTGCATTGTATCTTGTTGGTATTTCAGAATTCTGCTTACTATGTAGATCAGAAACACATGGCTTAACATCCCACTGTCCATCATTTGTCTCTCTCAAAACAGCATTGTATCTTGTTGGTCTTTCAGAATTCTGCTCACTATGTAGATCTGAAAGACATGGCTTAATATCACATTGTTCATCATCTGCTTTACTAAAAGCAGCATTGTATCTTGTTGGTCTTTCAGAATTCTGCTCACTATGTAGATCAGAAACACCTGGCTTAACATCCCACTGTTCGTCATTTGTCTCTCTCAAAACAGCATTGTATCTTTTTGGTATTTCAGAAGTCCTTCCATAATTCAGATCTGAAATGCTGATGGCTTTAAGATCACACTGTTCATCATTTCTGTCATCAAAATTCATACTATATGTTTGTGGTATTTCAAAATTTTGTCCATGTTGTACACAGGGCTCGGCTTCAAAGTGCCCAACATCTCTATCATTCAAATCCATACTGTAGGCATGTACTAATTCAAAATTGTATTCAATTTATAGGTCTTATAGTTTCACATCACACACTGTTCACATCTGTCTCACTCTCACTAAAAACATGCATCTTTCTGGTAATACAGAATTTTTTCCTCATTTAACACCTATAGCACATGGTTTGACTTCACACTACATCGGATGTTTGTGGTAATTTAAAAAGCTATCTTTCATTGATGCAACAAATGTTCTAAAATCACATTGTTCTATACTTGTTTCTATTGAAGATCTAAAATCTTTGCACTTTCATAAACCATGAGAGTCTGATTTTTGTCACCATGATACAATTTCATTTCCATCGAACGGCTCAATAGCATTACTGATGTCATTTTCCAGGAGTTTCTTTTCTGCTGTGGAATTGTCTCCAGGACAGAAACCTGTGACGGTAATTGAAGGCCACCCCCTTCCTTCAGGAACTCTTTGGATGGCACCTTACGAAGAAGGCAGCATAAAAGAGAAATCTATGGAGGATTAAAACAAAAAGAAAAATGGTTCAATTGATACATGTAGATAAATAAAATGTTAAATACTTAAGCATATGATGTTAGTGTAGTATACATCAAGGTAAGCGAAAAGACAATGCTGTTAACATGGTATACATCAAGATAAGGGACAAAGAGAATGATGTTATTATGGCACACATCAAGGTAAGGGACAAGAAGGATGATATCAATATGGTATACATCATGGTAAGGGACAAGAAGTATGATGTCAATATGGTATACATCAAGGCAAGGGACAAGAAGTATGATCTCAATATGGTATAAATCAAGGTAAGGGACAAGAAGGATGATGTTAATATGGTATACATTAAGGCAAGGGAAAAGAATGATGATCTCAATCTGGTATACATGAAGGTAAGGGACCAAAAGGATATGGTATACATCACGGTTAGGGACAAGAAGGATGATGCAAATATTTCATTTGAGGTAAGGGACAAGAAGGATGATGTGAATACATTGTATGGTATACATCAAGGTCAGGGACAAGACCGGTGATGTCTATATATGGCACAAGAAGGATGATGTCAAACTGGTATACGTGAAGGTAAAGGACAAGAAGGATGATGTCAATATGGTATACATCAAGTTAATGGACAAGAAGGATGATGTCAATATGGTATACATCAGAAGAAAATGATGTTAATATGGTATACATCAAGGTAAGAGACAAGAAGGATGATGTCAATATGGTATACATCAAAAGGGAATGATGTTGATATGGTATACATGAAAGTAAGGAACAAGAACGATGATGTGAATATGGTATACATCAAGGTAGAGACAAGAAGGATAATGTTAATACGGTAAACATGACGTTAAAGGACAAGAAGGATGATATCAATATTATGATATTAAGGTAAGGCACAAGAAGCATGATGTTAATATGGTATACATCAAGGTAGGGACAAGAAGGATGATTTTAACATGCTATACATCAAGGTAAGGGATAAGAAGGGCTTCACAGACCACTAAGAATGAAACGGAGCAAAATGGTGACAACTTAATTTCCTTACTTTATTAGGTTTGTTTTCTGTGGGTGATTTTTTATGTTTCCTAGCTGTATCATCTCACACAGATCAGTTCAATAGCCATGTAATCAATAAGACAGTGGACATGTTCAACATCCATGTAATCAATGAGACACTAGACTGATGTTCGAAACCCATGTAAGTAATGAGACACTAGACTGATGTTCAAAACCCATGTAAGTAATGAGACACTAGACTGATGTTCGAAACCCATGTAATCAATGAGACACTAGACTGATGTTCAAAACCCATGTAAGTAATGAGACACTAGACTGGTGTTCAAAACCCATGTAAGTAATGAGACACTAGACTGATGTTCAAAACCCATGTAAGTAATGAGACACTAGACTGGTGTTCAAAACCCATGTAGTCAACAAGACACTCGACTGATGTTCAGCACCCATGTAATCAATTAGACACTAAACTGATGTTCAACACCCATGTAATCAACAAGACACTAGACTGATGTTCAATACCCATGTAGTCAATAAGACACTAAACTGATGTTCAATACCCATATAGTCAACAAGTCAATAAGACACTAAACTGATGTTCAATACCTATATAGTCAACAAAACACTAGACTGATGTTCAATACCCACGTAGTGAACAAGATACTAGACGAATGTTCAATATCTATGTAGTCAATTAGACAATGAACTGATGTTCAATACCCATGTAGTGAACAGGATACTAGACGGATGTTCAATATCCATGTAGTCACCAAGATACTAGACGGATGTTCAATACCCATGTAGTGAACAGGATACTAGACGGATGTTCAATACCCATGTAGTCAACAAGATACTAGACTGATGTTCAATACCCATGTAGTCAATAAGACACTAAATTGATGTTCAATACCCATGTAGTCAATAAGACACTAAACTGATGTTCAATACCCATGTAGTCAATAAGACACTAAACTGATGTTCAATACCCATGTAGTCAATAAGACAGCAGATTGATTTGGGACGTCCGTGGCTAAAAGGTGATCACATCTCAGCATCAGAATGAAGAGTCAAGAGAGAACCGTGGTAAGTACCAAGCGTGTGTCATGATGTGGGTTCGAGCCTCCCTGATCCTATTACAATCATATGACTCATTCTCTTAAACTTCATCAAACAAACATTTGTTTGCTATAGCACATTTCATTACATGCCCTTATTCACATCATACAAACAAATGTTTCTAAATGAACTAATACTGTCTATTCTACCAAAAGCTTTGAGGTAAATAAGCAGTTTTTAACATGTTCATAGGCATTACAGCTGTAATTTGGTTACTTGGAATCACCTGTTTTTGTGTCATCATCACGGTGCATGGCCAATACTTATAAGTTCTTGTAGTATTAATTTGGGGTCATAAATTAATTCAATTTCATATATGCTATAGTTTTTGAATAGTTAGGCAATAAGTATAAGTGCTTTCATGAGGAAAATTTGATATGAATGATTTTAAATAATAGATAATGTGCGGACGTGATGATGACACAGGATGACCCCCTGCAAGATTTCCCCTAAAAACTTTCTATTCAAGACATTCAAAATAAAATTGGCAAAAACTGGAATTGACTGGTGTTTATACTACTGATTCCTCAAGTTAATTGCTGCTTGCGATATTATCTAATTAACCCATAAAATCATATTATCATATTTAATGACGAAATGCATTGAAACGCTACAATTACATGATACATAAATTGAATGGTGGAGTTCAAAAATACAATCCATATGACATCAGCTCTTGCTTTAAAAGAGCTTCAAACTGGGTCCAAACATTTATTCCTTTTAATCTGGCTGCACCACATGGACATTTTTATTCCATGATGAAAAAACTTAAAAGGAAAAAACGACCCTCAAAACCTCCTACAAAGGAAGTATCTTATGCTTATATTAATAAAACCAAAAGCAGACTGCAGACAGTTTGCACATGTGAGACAGTTTATAGACAAATATGTGAGACAGTTTATAGACAAACACATTGAAAGACATTTGAATACACATAAAATACAATTACAATATAATAAGAAATCATCTCAGCCCAAAAATTGTGATTTTGTTGGCAATCAATTGACCAATAAAAGGCCCCTAAAAATTTATTAACTTGGATTTTAAAAATGCAAAAAATTTTGATTTTTCATACACATAAATTTACAACGGTAGCAGTACATATTGAATCAGTTACAATGGCAAGCTATAAATTTTTCAGAGGTATAAAAAAATGATGAATTACACTCTGAAAAAAATCAATTATAATTTAAGAATTATTAATGGGCACAACTCAATAAAGCAAGAGGAAATGACAAGAAAACATAGCTTAATGCACATGGGCAAAAGAAAAAAATCCAATTTTTCTTTTAGGTTTATGAAGAATGAAGAAGAGAAGTCAAGAAAATAAAAAAATAATGATACATCGAGCGAAAAAGATAACAGGTGGGGAATAAAGCATGTACACAAAAAGATTTCCATTCAGTTAAGTTTTCGTCATGTCATAAGCCTTCTTTGAGAGCAAACAAAAAAAATTCTGAGTATCAATATCAGTAAACTTTCTAAGACTAAGGAACAATGTATGATGACAATGCATTGTTGTAAAAACTTTCGTGCGGAGAAAGAACATCTAAACGTAAGAGAATATTAAAAGCAAAAGCAGTACAAGTAACCGAAGAAAGTGTTTGACATATATCTGAACTCCATAAGCATGAGGGATGGGTGAATGGGGACTCCTTGGTTTGGGTTTGATGAAGGAAACCTTAACTGATGTCGTTGAAAAGGATTGATAAGAAATCATTCTCACCTTCAAAAAAAGGTAAGGCCTAATAAAAAATCATATGAAAATCATAACAAATTTAACAAAAACAAGACTATACATCAAGCTGATTTAAGAACATCATGCAATGATACAAGGCAAATGTAATAATTATGAAATGAAATTTCCCACCAAAGAATGAAATAAAATATGTAATCTAAGGGTCTTCCAAAGGACAACAGGCTTTGCTGTCCAATATTCTGACGGCATTTCCTCTGAATGCTCCTTGGTGGATGACCAAAACAGAGCAAGGACATGTGACGTTACAGGCTGCCTTGTTCGAATGGTTCTGTTCCAATCTTTTCCTATAACAAGTGGGTCCTAATGAAGGATACACAGATAAAATATCTATGCCTAGGCAATTGGCTGCTGCCATCAACTGCCACAATCCCATGTATGAGAGATCAGAAGGACATCACTTTGAAATGTCTCTTGAAGACTTCCTGTATTACAGTCAGACATCTCACAAAGAAGTCGCAAGTCATTTACTTCCATGCAAATATATAGCCTAAGGCTAATGCATTTAATGCAAGTCCATGGACAATGCCACATCTTAATTCAACATGTCCCTCCTGATGACTGAAACAGTGAAAACTCAAAGTCCATGGCACACAATTACCGTCAGCAACTGTAACCAGGGGAAATAAGTGACGCCAAGAACAGCATCCGCCGGCAAGAAGGAGGTGTCTGGCTTTACTGCCCACTGTTCCTCCAACCTCAAGCACAGTCTTTGGTGTGATGTCTGGGAGTTGAAAATGAATTAAATTTTCTGAATTTTCCCTACATACCCTCACTACATCAGGAAAAGTGTGGCACAAAGTTAGCTGGTGTTGTGACTGAAGAAAAAAAGTTTCTCTTGCGACATTATCATGAAGAGATGATAGAGGTGATGGCAGGCAGTTGTCAGGATCCTCCAAAAAGCCGGTATTGAGATCATTGAGAGACTGGATCCGTGCAGAAAGTTCATGCTAGTCCATCATCTTCCAGCTTTCAACATAATAGGATTGATGCAATGTTTGTAGTTCTTTTTTACACAGAAATTGCAAAAGCAAGATAAATTGAGAACAAGAACCCTGAACTTTAATTCCTAATTTCTGTTGGGAAAACTGTTGGGGATCACATGCATTTTGATTGATACACTGCCATGCCTGGACAGCTCTTGCTGCTAACTGCTTCACCACTCCACCCAAACTGTCGCAAGGGTTTTTACCATGGCGAGCTTCGAAGAAGGACCTCTCCACATCGATGTCTAAGTTGCCATAAGATAGCAGATGGAAGAACAGCACTTTTGATTTATACTGTGCTGCACAACACTCACTGAAAATGACACCTTTGTTCTTGTTAATGGCCATGAGGTGGTTGAGGATACTTGTGACAATGCTATTTACCATGTCCACACTTTGAGTGAAGACATCAGACATCCCCCATGGATGCACTGTAACCTGTGAATAGCTGCAATAGGCCGACTGGGGTTGGTCCTGCTGCCTGCATGGGTAATTTTCAGAATTGCCCAGCCATCTGGGATATTTCGAATAACATTAGAAAACTCCTGGGATTGCCAACGGTGAACAAAGTCATGGAGTGGCAGCTTTTCGAGTTCAAACTTCAGCTCTGTAGCATTTCATGAACGGAACCCTCCTTCTTGACCAAGTCCAGTCTAAATTTACTATTTCTCTCCACCCTCTTTGACCAAGTCCAGTCTAAATCTACTGTTTCTCTTCACCGTCTCCCACCTTTGCCAGGTTGCAATTCTGTTTGTGTCAACTTTACTTAAAAGAATGTCTATGCTATTAGCACCACATATTTTGCACTGCCTCTTCAGGCATTCGAGTTAATTCAATAAGGTTATTCCAATTCAATAGTCATTGGCGAAGAAACTGTTGAGGCCCTTCGCCTTCAGCATTGGATTCAGACAGATGTCACAGAGACACTGTCTGAAAGGAGTTTTCGTGAATGACAACACATTTTTTGGGCATCGTCAAAGATGGTGGCCTTTGAAATAAGGGACCCATGCTCCTCAATAAATTCAGAATGGAAATTAACAACATTCTTGTTTAGAATTTTTCTCTCTTTGAGATTCTTTTTCTGCACTCCCTGTTTACCTGGAATAAACACTGCCTTCTCGTCAAAGAATTTTTCAATAAGGCCTCCATGTTTCTTTTTCCTCTGTACGTAAGATTCCTCTAATGGGGCTTCCTGAAACAGCCTCCAAGCAGCTATTGTGTGCTTGTCTTTCTTTGAAGTCTAAAAGAGAGGGGGGGGGAGGTTTCTGAGTAGCAGCGGTAGGCTTATGACATTTTCGATGGGGACTGATAGGTCACACCCAGAGAAGCCAACCTGTCTGGCTGTCCTTTGCTCAGGCTTCTGACAAGAGACTTCAGAGGCAACAAAAAGTTCCCACCTAATTTCGTCTTCAGTCTGTGCAAGGCAGACCAACTGGCTGATGACTGAACATGGGCAGACAATGTCGTAGCTGCCGAGGTAGCTTTCTGGGGTTGTGACTGTGAAGCCTGCTCTTTCTTATAGTAGGCAAGATTTCTCTCTCTCTCTCCCTCCTCCTTTTCTGCGGGTGTATGTTAGACCTGCGCTTTTGCTGTGCTAGACAATTCTTCTCCCTTTTTTCGGTTGCCTTCCTTCTGCCAGCCCTTCTAGGCCTACTTGCAACTTTTGCTGGTTTCGGTGTCTGCGTTTCAAGAGTCTTGTTTTGCTTTCTGTCGATCACTGGATTTGAAAAAGTAAAACACAAAATCCATCACAAGTGCATCGTTATAAAGAACTAAGGCCTTCCTACACAATAAGTCCATCATCAGATGAAGACAACCTGTTGGATGTAAGTGAGGATGAAAATATAAAATATCCAACATAACTTAAAGAAATGAAAGGAAACGGGAATGTAGCCATCTGTGGAGACTTGAATGGAAATTAAATTGATATGCCATGAATTGATGTGCTACTACTTTGTCCTCTTTTATTATCTATGTAATAATGTCTTACAATTTACTTTTAATATAGTGTTTGTCATATGTTTTATGATGTATTCAATAAGCCCTAACGCTTGCCTTTGGTGAATGTCTCTTTATACAATTGTCTTTATTTTGTTACTGACCATTGGGCACTTGAGTGGATGATATGGCGCCGTGTAAATTACTATTATGATTAATTAATATTATTATTATGCCACCACTTAAAGTCACAAGAACCAAGAGTACTGGTCTTCAATAAATGTAAAATTTAGAACATAAGAAACTAATAAAAGGAAAAAAAATGAAGGAACCATTGATTAAGAGTGATCTATCACTACATGTAGTAGGTTATAGAGAGTCATAGTTAAGATGAAGTTCATGAGTACAGAACAACTAAAGGTAGAATCCTACATCAGGCGTGTCATTATAACCTGCAAGAACAGGTTAACCATTAAGATGCTTATAAACGAAAACGCTTTTTTTTTTTTTTTTAGAGCATCAAAAATTCACAGAAAGTGAATCCAAATATATTTCATCTTTCCACATTTTAGCCTTCACATTTTCAACTGATATCATGATATCAGAACAATGACTTTAAAGTAATGATCAATATTATGATATCAGAACAATGACTTTAAAGTAATGATCAATATCATGATATCAGAACAATGACTTTAAAGTAACGATCAATATCATGATATCAAAACAATGACTCAACAAAGAGGTTTCTATCAGGAATCTTACTGCAGGCCGCAATATAGAGTTAGATATAACTATAATAATAACTAAGCAAGAACAATTTGACAGTCAATCTTGAATGCTGACTGACATACACTGAGATCATGTAAACAAACATAAAACTGAGATCCAAACCAAAAGGTTTGCTGCCGCCACACAAAAATAAGACGGAAATTTGATGGTCAATCTTAACCCTCCCGCCACTCGCAGTGATAAAGAGAAGATTTCCATTTCTGGGAAATGAAGGAATCGATGCGATTCATATTTCTACCAAACCTTCACAGCTGTATTAAATGATACCAGAGAGAATTAATATTTTCGCTGGAGGTGGAAACCCTTTTACCGTAAACCCTTCAATGATGTGTCTAGTAGATAGCAAGGGTGTGGGGGGAAATGCCACCGCTGTGGATACCAGCAAATCTTCCAACGACATTTTTGTAATCGTTCCTTTAAAATATGACGCTGGCTTGTTTCTTTTGCCAAATATTCCATCTTGAGAATTACTTTTCCTGATATGGAATCCCCTTCCATCGTAATAAGCATCACTCATGTGCAAAAGTTGACCACAATTTTTTTTTTTAACGTTGATAAGATGCAGCATGCTAGCCATCATACACAAAGTGATAAAACAATTCACAGTATTTAGATTCTTATTTTCAGTAACCTTTAGCTGAGTTCCCTGCCGTATTACATATACAATACGATGAAAAACTGACCACTAAACTTTAAAGTGGCCGCCTTACAATATTCTAAAAAGTTCAGTTTATAGTATAATTTATATTAAATTTCACAGGAGATCCTCCGGATCGAGATCTAGGTAGACCTACTTTTAAATCTAAATGCACACTTTTTCCAGCAGTTCAAACCAGAATCCTAAAGAATACTAACTCAAGCAGAGAAGTAGTTATTACACAAAAGCATGGTTTTTTTCATTACCCCCATCACGTCCATGCAAAGTAAAATTAACACTAAGTCAGGCCTCAATCCAATTTCAATGTGAAACATCATCCATTTAACTAAAAGAGCACATGTTTCCATAGACAGCATGTCAACAGAAACAAAAAGTAGATCTGAGTGTCACAAAGCTGAGCCGGGACGGGATTTTGACCAAATTTTCATTTTGCGACCGAAGCAGAGACGTGACTATGACATGAAAGCTTAATTTCTGTCATGGCCGCCATCACATCCCTGCGCTCATTTTCAAATATCAGTAGAACCAAGTCTTATATCAATCAAGAAAAAGCCTCTTACAGATCTCATTTCAAGAAAGATGCATTTATTAATATTGTATGGTATACTGAAATAATACGTAAACAGATTTGCACAAAAGTGTAGCAGAGACGAGACGTTTACACAGTCCAAGAAATAAAAGTCTCAGGATAAGCCGAGTTTACTTTTCAGTCCTACTCACCCATCTCGTGCCGTGTTGAAAGAAAAGAACACCCAAGTAGAGATCTGGGCGATGCGAAGTAAATACGACCTCCTCCTAGTCGTAAACAAATAGAAAAGCGGAAAATAATATGGAATAAATTTGAAAAATCGCTGTTACAGTGAGGGGACATGATGACCATGGCAGACATGATGATTTAGTTGCTCAGAACACACTGGTGAATGAGGGGCTTTGTGTTTCTTAAAATATTCAAATCCTTCAATTCGGATCTCGCGAGATTATAAAATTGTGATTTTGGGACTAGTCGCCCCTATGAAAGCGGTGCACACCAGACTTTAACTTTCCCATTATGACATATCGCCTTAGGCAGATTGACGATATGTCGGAATTTGAAATCATTCAATACATCCACTTGGAGTGTCCAAGTGTGTAGGTCTAAAGTGATCAACAATGCATAAAACGTCGTCTTTAATGACAATAAGTGTGTATCTGACGTGGTTTTCATCAAAGTTGTTGGATCAATATGACCAGAGTCCATCACATCTCAATCACTTCTTTTAAAATGCTTTTCTAAACCCATATAATTAATCTTATAGCAAAAATGAGATTTTCGACCTTTTTTCATCAAAAATTGGTTTATGGAATTTTCCTCTTTTTCATTTCACATCTTCAAACAGGAACTTTAATAGATGTACTCCACAGTGCAACAAAAAGACAACAAGAATAAAGTCTTTCATTTCAATTTCAGTACCTTTAATTACCATAAATAGAAATGAAAGAAAGTTTTCTTAAAATATTTTTTCTTTGATGCCTTGGCTTTTAGAACATGGTAAAAAAAAATAAACCGAAAACAAAATAATTCTCGGTAAAATGATATTTTATTCAATCCCCTCCTACTGAGACCACCTTTTGTGAATGAGTCATATGCTTTTTTGCGATAATTTCATAAGTGCTCTTCAAAAGAGCGGATTATTTGTGTGTGTGTGCTTTTTAGTGTTTTAATAAGCCGTCTGAGTCCAGTGGATGGGATCCGTATTTCAGTGCCCGCAACGTGAAGGTGGGTTGGATCGTAGCTAATTGCCAAAATCTAGTTTTACTTCTTGTTGTTGATTCGCCATGCAATCTACTTGATTCTGGTAATGATGAATCGCTAAAATCCTAATATTGCACTGGATAAAAGTAGTTCTGTTCCTATTTTTGGGTCCATTATTTAGATTGAAATTATATTAGTTAAATAATAAACAAAGTCTACGTCTGGGTCTTGAGTGAACTGGCTTTTGAATATTTTTGGGTGAAAATAGTACACAGAGCACACACAAGAAGTATGAATTATAACCACCTTTAATGCAATGGGACTTTTCTTCTTACCCAATAAATAATCAAATGGACCCATATTTCTAACACAAAGGGAATGCCTACAAATAATTATTTTAATTAAAGGTCGTTGGATTTTTGTGGTTTATCTTTCTTTTTCATTCCATTTCCTCAAATTGATCTTTTTTTTAATACAGTAGTGACCGCCTAACATCCCGCCGCCTAAGACCCCGTTCTGCCTAAGATCCCGCTTTTCTAGGGAAACAGAATTTTTTCTATATAAATTTGCCCCTTAACATTAACATCCCGCCTCCGTTGCCTAAGATCCCACTTATTCGAGATAGTGGTGTGACCAATTAGATAGATAGATAGATAGATAGATAGTCGGACAGACAGATAGATAGATGGATTGGTAGATGGATAGACAGACAGATGGATGGATAGATTCTCTCAGCGATCAGATAGATAGATGGATAGGTAGAGATGTACATAGACAGATGGAGTAATCCTCCAGTTTAGCGTCTTCCCTATTATTTGCAAGACCGCCATCTTGTGACGTCAACGGTTTGGTGGTAATCG
>JAOWAY010045014.1:0-11906 GCA_028565895.1 Goniobranchus geometricus
AATAGATGGCGAGGGATTGTCAGCGGTGTTGCAGCGACCATCGGATCCGGTGATGCTGACGAGTGACGAGTGAGTGAGGGTCTTTCATTGCATATTTCACTATTATTGTTGGATAGTGGATGTTCAGAATAAATATTGATTAAATCTATCCCGTCCAAATCGTTCTGGTTTGTCATCATCATTGTTGGTGCCAGCAGAAGCACAAAAATGAGAACATGGCTCATTCCAGTCACTTATTTAAACTTTCTTGAAACTGTACTGTATGTATGTTAGATTCTAGCCCACACAATTACATGAAGAAAGAAATTTTGAAAAGGTGTAGCACTGATAAAAATTATATCAGGATATTTAGAACTGAAACAGAAAACCCCCATAATCATAACATACATCGTAATTGTGAAGCAGGAGGCGGAATAGCAGATGGAAATGCCATAAATAGTTATAAAAACCAAGGGAGCCATCCTAAAGTACCTGTTCGATGATTTAGTCTGATTTAGTGGTAGAGGCCAGAAGAGCGTTTGCCTCGGAACCGGGAGTCATACGAAGACTTTAAAAGTGGCAATGTAGTAGCTGTCTCACTTGGCGCTCAGCATTATGAGAACAGCTCTAAGACTGGTTGGCCCAGTGTCAGTATACTGTGACTGGGTGAGTCATCCCAGTTGTGCTATAAGGAAGAATTCCATATTGTTCCGCCACTCCAGCGACATAATAAAGAGGGTTTTTTTATGGGGTGGCATAAGAAGTTGGGGCTTGGTTTTTGTGGGGGTAATAAAGAAATAAGAAGTAAAGAGCATTAATTTTTTTTTTTTTTGTCTATCACGTTGTAATTGTCTTTAACTGTCTGCGTCACTTGTCTGTTCTTTGTTGTCTCTGTCCATCGGTCCTGAAAAATGTGAAATGAGAAAGAAGATAGATAATTCGAAAAATTGCAGCACGGCGGGTTCGAACCAGCTGAACTCTCCATCCAAGCGAGTGTTTTAACCATCATGCCATAGATTGAGTTGACTGAATTGCTCAGAACTTCTACTTATGTTTCCATTTAAAAATAGGATGCAAATTACATCCTGTCACATGACATGTCACGATGAGAAGTACGTAGTCGACTAGGAAACTTTCCAGCTGCGATTCCGCAACCCAATAGAAAGAGCTGGCTCCAACGGACATGTAGGGGGGGGGGGGGCCTGCGCCCCACCGAACCCCCCATTTTCTATTGTGTCCGAGTAGGGGTTAATAGTAAAGGGGTTGATGTTAAAGAGGATAGAACACGTCTGCCCTTAATGTGAGTCGGTGATGTGTACTCGTGCATAGTGCTTGTTATATATGTGAGTATC
Source organism: Goniobranchus geometricus (assembly GCA_028565895.1). Classification (NCBI taxonomy): domain Eukaryota; kingdom Metazoa; phylum Mollusca; class Gastropoda; order Nudibranchia; family Chromodorididae; genus Goniobranchus; species Goniobranchus geometricus. The sequence continues at coordinate 1,332 of JAOWAY010045014.1, forward strand.
GCGGTCAAAACATTAAAGAAGGGCATAACGAGTACACAATGTAAACAGCAGAAAATGGCGGACGAACTAGTCTTTTTTCTCCACCTCGCACACTTTCGTGGGATAACTCGTTAAAGGTGTAGGCCTATTGTGTTCAAAGTAAGTAAATAGAATTCAGCTCATTTTGTAGGCCCCTAACCCTTTTTGTTTATGAACATGAATATTGTTAGTGGAGGTGAGTGGCGGGATGATATGGAATTCCAGCCTACATTTGTGTCCAGATTGGCCTCTGTATTAGATTAATAATCAGATGGGACTTCATTAATAACTAAAAGTACCGCCAGGCTTAGGCTTAGAATTAGAATTAGATCTACACTTCAACAACTAAAAGAAATCAAATTGTTACCAAAATTATTAGATCTAGATCTGGACATTAAAAACAGAAGACAGAAATAGCTCTACTAGACCTAGGTCTTAAGGAAGATATCTCCACTGATTTTCACACTCACACCAATCATGTGGGCCTAACTTGTTCAACTTGTTGTACTGGGCTCTACTACTTGTAACGATTTGCCATCTGTTTCTCTCGATATAAATCTGATTTTAGTCTGACTGCAATCACAAAAAAGGTCTTTACAAAAACACCCTACTCTACTAAGATCCAGAGAGTCAACTGTAAATGTTTAGTGGCAGAACATTGTTAGCATCCTTGCGAGTCACTCAACAGATCAGCCTTACTGCATGTACCATGCTCTGTTGTGGTGTGTATACAATAAGCCCATTAATTATTATCAGAGTCACCTCCCTTGGTTTAAATCTTTAAAAAGTAAGACCGCAAAATTGACGAGTGAATTAAGGCACTCGCTCAAAAGTACTACGTGCTGAATGAAATAGGTGGGTTGTTACTGTTGAGTAATAAAAGGAAATAAAAGAAAAATGCATAAGATTGTTTAACTCAACCGTAAAGACGGGCAGGAGATGTGAGGTTTCGGGTCTTACCCTTCATCAGACAATGCACAAGTCTATGCAAACGCACCGTAAGCACTTACCTGAGTATTGTGGAAGAACTTACCTTGTTCCTCAAAGGAAAATTAATATTTAAGGAAAAACTAGAGATAACTCACTCACTCATTCAGTCTCATGACCGGGTGGTCTTAGAGGGGACATGAGCGCCGATGAAACGGCCAGCTTCCTCCAACCATCCCTGTCTTCAGCCTTGCGGATCAGCGTTGAACACTCCATCCTGGTCCATTCCTTGATGTTGTTCATCCAGTTCTTCGGTTTCCTCCCTCTGCGTCTGCTCTCTTGCAATGTGCCTTGAAGGACTGTTTTGGGCAACGTGTTGTGACGTGGACGAACCATGACAGCTTCCTTCTCTTTACCACTGCCAGGAGGGGCTCCTGATAGTCATTTGTCTTGTGGTCTTTATATGATATTCTGAGAAGGCGTCTGAAGCTCTTGGTTTTGAACGCTTCGATTCTTTTTGTTGCCTCTGCCGTCATAGTCAAGCTTTCGCATCCATATAACATTATGGACAACACCAGGGACTTGTAGACCTTTATTTTTGTTGGAAACGTGATGCTTTTGCTCTTCCAGATCTTGTCTAATTTCGCCATTGCTACTGTTGCCGTGACCAGTCTGATCTTAATTTCATTCATGGAGTGGCCGTTTTTTTTTTTGTAAGAGTGGCGTCGAGGTAATTGAAGGCTTCCAGTTGGCATCCATTCATAAAGATCTGTGCACTGGTGTTGGTTGTGCTGTTAACCAGGATTTTGCTCTTCTCAGTGGTTACTTTCATTCCATATGCAGTGGCTCTATTTGTCGACCTGTTTGTGAGTTCCTGTCGTTCATAGCTGCTACCCCCCATCAGGTCGATATCGTAAGCAAACTGTAAGTTGCTGATGATTTTTCCACCTATGTATATGGTGGAGTGGAAGTCATCGAAGGTTTCTCGCATAATGTTCTCGAGAAACGGGTTGAAGAAGATTGGGGAAAGTAGGCAGCTTTGATGCCATTGTTTTCCATGCAACCGAAGTTTTAAAATACTTGCCTGTCTGGTTGTTGAGGAGGACTGCACTGCTAGAGATCTTGTACAATGACTCGATGGTTTGAATGAGGCCCTCCTCTATCCCAAAATTTCATGATTTGCCACATCCCATCATGTCAGACTCTGTCGAATGCTTTTTTGAAGTCTATAAAGTTGTGGAACAATTCCCTCTGATGTTGAAGGTGTTTCTCCATCAGGATGTGACAGTTAAAGATCTGCTCCACAGTGCTTCTGCCTGCCCTAAAACCAGTCTGTTCTTCTGCAAGATGTTCATCGACTTCTTCAGTCTTGAGACGATTTAGGATGACTCGTAGCATGATTTTACTGGCATGGCTACTTTGGCTTATGGTCCTGTGGTTCTGGCATTTGCGAAGATTTCCCTTTTTGGGCAGGGGGATGATGAGAGATTGAGTCCATTCTCACTGTGGGCCACTGCTTTTTATCCCATACTTTCTGACATATTGCTGTTTAGACGGTGACCACTTCACCTCCTCTATGTTGAAGCAGCTCTGCTGGGATATTGTCTTTCCCAGGGGATTTCCCTGTTGGCAAGCTGCGTATGGCTTTTTCCACTTCTTCTCTCATTATTGGAAGTGGTGATGGGATTCTCATTGACGTGTAGTCCTTTTTATCAAGTCATGGTCAGGCTTTATGGGGTGGTTGTACAGTTCTCGACAATACTGCGTCCATCTGTCAAGAACAGCAGAGCTTTCAGTTAAGAGTTCCCATGTGTTGTCCTCGATGACAAGAGATTTGCTTTGCTTCGGCTTCGTGAGCTGCTTCAATGTCTCATATGCTCGCTTGCTATTTCCTTTCTCCATTCCTATTTCAATGGTCTCACACTGCTTAATTTTTATAAAAGATCAAAACAAAATGAGGTCATTCACAACACATAGATCTAAGACCTGGTCAAACGAGAAAGAAATTGGCCTTCAAAGCTGCTTCACTCTGCTCACCAATACTAGTTAATGCAGAACTTGAGACCAACCGAAACAACCAGCGCCTGAGCAGTTTTATTTTCTAGTGTTAATTAAGGGCTTAGGGCTTACCAATCACAGGTCGAAAGTATTAAGCCTGCGTAAGTGCATGTAATTCAAATGGGTAGGTCTAGTCGTCCCGGCAATTGGGAGACTTCACATCCCGTTGTTACCTACGTGACATGTCCAGGTAATTTGGACTAAGCCCTGTTGCATCAAAGCTCAACCGCGCTCGCCATGCAAGCACGCAAACAAAGGCACGATGAAGACAAACACTTGTGTCCACGTTTAAAATGGTTTATGGGTACCATAATATTTCAAATGCTAGCATTTTTTCGCAATCCCGATCCAGATGTCCTAGACTTTCTATGCAATTTTATGTGCTTTATTACTGGAGCCAGGGCCAGTAGCCGTAATTGGAATTGGGGTAAGCCTGAAGTCGGAATGACCATGCTTGCGTGTTTATACTTTGTATATAATTTATATAATATAGCAAAAGAAATCATTAAGGCTATTATGTCTCGTTTCCCATTTTCTTAAATATGCTAACCTTTGACGTCACATGGTTCGTAATACCAAGGGCTAGGACACACATACAACCATATTAATTAGTCTACATAGCTTCAAAATACTCCCATGCTTTAAAACGTTACAGTCGCCTATGAACACTTTTGTCCTAAAATTTGAGGTTAACAGGGCGACGTTCACCGGCGGGAAGACAGAAGTCGATACAACATTTCGAAAAACCTTTAGTCAAAATGCGCCTGATGGAGGCGAATGCAAGTAGGCTTTTACTTTTCGTTCAAATAATATTATAATATTATGTAAAATGTACCCCTGAGGAAATGAGGAAGTTGTCTGCATTTCTCCATGAGTTAAGGGCGAATGTGCATAGGCCGAATTCTTAGCCCCAACTGATCCTGACCTTTTACTTGTCTTGGTTTTTGAATGAGCCAGTAAGTTCGGGGAAAGACATGCCGAAGTCCATGATTTAAGGGTCTGCTAATCGACCAAAAAATCACGCCAATCGCCATCCTCCTCCTCCTCCTCCTCCTCCTCCTCATCGTCGTCTTCATGTAAATTTATAAAGATCGTAGGGACCATTGTTCTCGAGCAATTCATTTTGCATCCCCCTGTACCACTTGTCGCCATCAAGACCTTTTCCAGCTTTGAACACATCTTCCTTTTTTTTTTCTCCTTTCATGGACAAGAGCGTATTTCTTTACTTTGTTTACCAAAGAGCATCGTGTTGTTGTCTGTTTGAAAATGCTTTCGTTAGTTTCATTTTTTGTCCATGCCACTTTTGGGATTCTTCCTAATCCTACGAACCATCCCCGTTTACTCTTATCCTCTCTATGAGCGATAGACATTAAAGAACAATTTCATTTTCACCTTTATATATATTCATAGTGTATTTATTTATACGCTTGTATAGTTTAATATCATGACCTCATGCTTTATTTCTAAGCTCCATGATTTTTCCCGGCCCTTTTTCTCCTTTCTTTGGTTTCCAGATGTTTGAACGCCTTTAAGGATGTCGTCTGCCCTTTTGATTTCTTTTAAATTCTTGTAAAAAAAAAAAACAACAACAACAAAAAAAAACATACACACAAAGACAAGCAAATTCCAGTTTTCATTTTACAAAATGGCAATAAACGAATAGATCTATTCGATTCCACAGTATTATGATTTCACTCTTAAACTACATGATCTTCATGGTTAAAAATGTTCGGCATTGTTGCCCAAGCATGATAACTATCTGATAAGCCATGCGCAAAGAAACACCCCAGGTCATGCATACTACTAAGGTAGATCAGGAAATGGAGAAATAGAAGCATTTGTCCGTGACGGGCGGGGGGGGGGGAAATGGGTTGGGGGTATTCCTTGATATGACGAAACATTTTGAAGAGAAAGGATTAATTGTGGGGAGGGTTTAGAGGGAATTAGACAAGGATGTGCTCTACCGATCTAGCATTCGACAAATAAACTGTCACTGCCTGTAAACGTGATCGTGACCAGTGGGGGTTGTTAAGATCGAGGCTCAGATTCATGATGGAGTCTTCAAGAAATTTGTTTTTCCTCGCACTATTTCTCCTTTGTTTCGAAGAAAGCATTGGTAAGTATTTAAACCAAGTGTCTCAAGTCAATTACCAGAAGGCATACTTTATTCCGAAGGACATCTGACTTGGCTTGAAGGCAAGATTTAACACTTTGATATAGGTATTTGAATAAAATATTTATCATCATCAAGTTCCATATCTTTGCCAGACATCGGAGACCATTTTATGCCCAAAGGATCTGTCCATCGCCATATGAGCCAAGGTTGTACAGCTGATTTTTCCTTGTGTTGTCCGGTTATTAAGGCTGTGAAGATAGGTAAACCTTTGTCTACCTCTGTCGCGTCGTCCATTGGCCTTTCTCAGCAATGTTAGTATTTGTTAGAGCCTCTAGTTGTGGATGGCGGACGTTGTGACAAAGGAACTGCAGCTGTCCCATTAGGGTTATTTTTGTATTGACTTTTGCAGCACTTCCTCGTTTGTTTTTCTTTCTGTGCAGTATAATCTCATCATTTGTCGTATGAACCACATTTCAGTTGCTTTGACTTTTCTCTCCATTTATTTGCTTATGGTCCAACAATCAAATCTGCATGTCAGAACTGATGTGAGGTATGCATTTAAAACTTTGATGTTTGTGTCCATACTGATGTTTCTACATTTCATTATGTTTTGCAATTTACTGTAGGAATTTTTTTGCCAGGGACATTCTTTTGTTGATTTCAAAATTACTACGGCTATCTGATGTTATTGCATGGCCTAAATATTTAAAACATTCTACTTGTTTGATTATTTGATTCTTGCTTTTAAGGATACATCGTGATGGAACTGTCTTCTTCGAAATTGTCAGTGTACATCCATTTTTTGCTATGTTTAATTCTAGACCCATCTTTTCACTGCTGCTGACAACTGTATCCAATATAATTTGAAGGTATTTTTCTGATTCTGCTGTTAGCACTGTATCACCAGCATATCTTGGGTTTGTGATGTTTTGTCCTCCAATAGATCCAATATTTATACTTGTACTTAAAGAGTAGGAGACGATAAACATAATGGGTTATTGTATCCTTTCTTGAACAATTGTCGGAATGGTGTGTTACGTGATGTGACAATTGACTGTTGCCGCTATGTTACGTTAGGTGGATATGATCAGAAGAAAGGTTCGAGGTTTACATTTGTTTGCAACGTTGACATAGTCAATAAACAACGCAGTATGTTTATTCTATATACTTTATAATAGGGAGTAAGGATGATGTACAATATAGAGATGATGTGGCGAAGACGAAGGTAGAATCACACCTAACTTACATCAGGTTGAGGGTGGTTGGTAAAGTTAGAGTAAGGGTGTGTCGAGCGGAAGACAGGACAGGCATTGTATGTAGGATAAATGAGAGTGTTACGGGGTGGTCATTCATAGTAGAGAGCAGAGGCAAGGCGTGAGAAGATTGGATAATTCGGAGACTGAGATGGGTATCTAAGGTAGAAAGGAACATTAAAGTTATCCATGAGACATCTCCCTCTTTTAGATCTTTACTACAATACAACACATCATTTATCAAGAAGTATAAAGTAAAGGGGACAAACAGTCTTGCATTCATTGGGACTCGATTAGTGCACAGAATGACATGTAGCTATTTTTATAGAAACGTTTCAAGACACAGTTGGGGTAAACGATTGAGATAGAGTATGCATATAGAAGACAACGTTCAATGAGTACAATATGTAAGTTACAGGAAGTAAAAGAATAATATGGTACAATTGGGGAATGGGTTTACATCAATATTTCTGTACAGAGCCAGGAATTACTACTAACTTATAAGGAGGTTTTATAATTCTATCACCACGAAGAATAATTCCATCCTGAACAGTAAGTTTATTGAGGTAAGGAAAAATAAGGTAGGACAAAGGCTGGAAGGCTTTTCTTCTTTTCAGGCCAGCCTTGCGGGACAATCAGTTTCAACTTCTGAAAGAAAGACGGGATCAAAGGAAGTAGCGGCTTTAATTTCAACAAGGCAAGATGGAATACTTGCGTTCTGACACAACCGACACTCTTGCCAAGTGATGTTCAAGTGGCCCTTGTCTACATCGTTTGGATGACGATGCCCTTCGTATCTACATTGGATTTACCTTTTCAACAGAAGAATCTGATAGGATTGTTGACGAAATCATTTCTAAGTTCGATTCCTTTACCATTGGAGAACTGAATGTTACCTGTGAGCGTTTTGTTTTTAATGACCGCTCACAGTAAGTACGGTGTAAAGTCATGGGTAATTCTGGAACAGTTAGGAACGTCGTTGTCATCAGGTAGAGTTGTCCTGAGAGTGAGTCGATAATAGGAGGCTGGTTGTCAGGCTTCGCATTACGATTTCCATGAAGGGCTTATGATGTCGATCACGAAAGATAGATAGTGACTCAATAGAGGAGAGGTTACAGACATTTTTGAAGTTGTTATCGTGTATTTTCAGGAGACGCATTTGCTGAGCACACTTAAGTCCAAGAATAGGCTGAACATCTTGTTCATAAATAACAAAGTTCACATTTTATCTTTTGTTATTCCGCGGTTACGAACTATTTTACGAGAGTTGTCTACTCACTTTATTTCTTTTCCATCATAAAGACGAAGAGAAGTCGGGGCAATAGAGGTATTAGGGGCAAATTTCTTATGAATGACATTCACAGAAGCGCCAGAGTCGATGAGGAAGGGAACAGGTTGACGGTTGATGACCATTTCCCATTTTACAAGCTTAGCTGGGTTATCTTTCAGAGAATTGACCCAATCAAGATCAGAAACGTCGGAATCAGAGGTTGTACACGATGTATCGGGCGATGCAGAGGAGGCAATCAAACGTTTGACTTTCTTCTTTTTGGGGCAAACGACAGCAAAATGGTTTGCACCCTTGCAATGAGAGCATTGCTTTCCATAGGCAGGGCATTAGCTTTTGATTAAGCGATGGTGAAGAGCACAGAATTTGCAGGATTTTTATGTTTTACAAGGGTAGGAGAGAAAGAAAAAGCCTCAAGTCGAGCCTTATGAGACTTATGAAGGGCATTTATATCTTCACAAGGTGTTTGACACAGGCGTTGTCCTTGCACAGTGGCATTCTCAGCAGCTTTACAGAGGTCGATACATTCAGCTAAGGTGAGGCTTCTGGTTTTCAGGAGATTCTTTTGAGTCTGACGATCACGAATGCCAAGGATAATTCTATCTCTTAAAACAGATTCCAGACAGGAATCACAATATGCAAACGATTTTTATCAATTTTCTTAATTCAGAAAGAAAATCTCCTGTTTCACCAACTTACTTGTGAGCTGTTATTAAACACAAAACGCTCATAGGTGATGACATTCAGTTCTCCAATGGCAAAGGAATCGAACTTAGAAATCATTTCGTAACAGTCCTATCAGATTCTTCCGTTGAAAAGGTACAATTCCTTGCCTCACTGACTTTCCTACAAAAATTCTGAGTGCACACCAATTGCTTTGACTGCTCTATTGTCAATTTTTGTACTCTGTAAAAGATATAGAATGCCGCCGGGTTGTTTGAAAGCAACATTGCCTATTGTTGACAATTGTCTATGAGTGTCCGAGACCTTATTCAGCCATTTTAATAAAAAGGCATTCTGTTGCATCTTTACACTTCAATTGCAAGGTCTCCTTGATTTATCTCCCTACATATTGTGGATCTTTTAATCTTTTCAGTCTCGCCTATTGGGGTATATCTTTTGCCACATAAATTTAAACAATACCCAGCTTATCTCCTTCAGAGCATCCTTGGGGAGGACGAGAGCTTGTAGTTGTTAGCTTTTCATGTATAGTAGAAAGGTTTTAGCGAGTATCATTTTGCTCGCCACCGTTCAATGATAGGGTTGGTTTTCTACCAATTTTTTGATTCTAGTTAAGCTGGTGACCGAAATTTTCTGTGAGTGATTAAAACAAAATCCAAGTGATTTCAATAATGTTCATCTTTATTTGTACAATTGATACTGCACGTGTTTTCTATTTATCATACTCTTTCCTTCAACTGCAGTCCTGTCAATTTCGCAGGGGAATCGTTAATTTGAAGACTTTTCAATAGACTTTCCTCGTTGGCAAGCACCAAAGAAATGCCATCGGCGTATAACAATTTTTGTATTTACAGTACCAATAGGTTTGAGACCTTTAAACATCTGCATTGTACCGTTTTCTGATTGCAATGATTTCCATGACCAGTATGAAAGCAGCGGGCTGATGCAATATCCTTGTCTAATACCTCGATGCACTTGAGAAAAGCTGATACATAGTTACCACTTTTAGCACAACTTGGACCATTAGACATTGCGTAAAGATCAAGCACACGAATTACACCCCAAAGTTAAACAATTTAAGAGAGTTTTTAGCTTTTTTTATTTATTGTATCAAATGTTTTCTGAATGTCCAGAGATGCAATTTACTATTCTTTCATATTGTGTTGTCGGCAAAGATATAAAGTGTCATCAATCAATCTCACCGCAGCAGTGATAGATCTTCATGAATCCTTTCTGTTTACGTGAATTAAATTGTCTATAACTGTTTGTAATCGCAAGGCTAAAGCTTTAGGGTAGATTTAGTATTCTGTATTTGTAACAGTAATTGGTCGTCAATTTTTCAAGTTCAATCTATCGGAGTTACCTCTTTTGCAATTAAAGTTATAGCTCCAAGTCTTTGAGATATAGTAAGTTACTTACAAACTTCGGCGGGAAGAAAGCAATAGTAGACTTTGTCGCTTATCAGTTGTTGTGTTTTAGTTTAAGAATATGGCCAGGGGCAGATTGAATAGGCCTTATTCAGGTTGAAAGTACCAAAACCTAGAGAGAGGTAGTTTCTGCAGAAGTCGCTTGATTTTCTACAATGAAAACTCACAAATAATAATGGTTCTCTTTGATATAAATAAAACAAACTGGGGACACAAAAAAGAGCAATTGGGCCAAGCACTTTCGAAGACAAAGATAGAATAAGAGTGAGTTCAAAAGATCTACATTTAATAGATGTAGGTCAGTTCAGCAGTAATAATGTATGCCAACTGTAGATCCAGATAGCACAAGAATAATGGCAAAAGTATTTTGCGCCTAGAAAATGTGGCAGCATTTGCATGTTTTTGCAGTATCAGATGTGTAGGCCTATATTTTGTTATGGAAGTGGCGAAAGATGAATTGCCTAAATATCATGAAGTTAAATGAGCACATAGTGGTATGAACACATTTAAAAAATTGTAAAACTTGATTTAAAATATTACACGGTCAGAAGTGCCTAGTACCTTCATAAAAACTTACAAACATACACACATCCACAGAATAAGAAGGGAGAGAGAGAGTGAGAGAGACAGAGACAGAGACACAGAGAGATACAGAGAGAGAGAGAGAGAGAGAGAGAGAGAGAGAGAGCGAGAGAGAGAGAGAGTACAGCAGCAGCAGCAGCATAATTCTTCCTCTCTTTCTTCTTCTTCTTCTTCTTCTTCTTCTTCTTCTTCTTCTTCTTCTTCTTCTTCTTCTTCTTCTTCTTC
>JAOWAY010045125.1:0-11902 GCA_028565895.1 Goniobranchus geometricus
CCGCAACACCATTGATCTCACCAGAAAGACTGAATGCAGAGAGGACTGGAGGACCATGGTCGCCGATGTCTGTAACATGCCTGGCACATGAAGAAGAAGAAGATATCCTCATAATTCTTCAGATAAACCACATATCTACTGCTTTTAGTTTCTTTTCTGTTTCTTTGTGTATTGTCCAACACACGCACCCATACAGTAGTACTAACCATACATATGTTTTCATTATCCTTATTCTGGTGTTCATTCTTAGGTTTGATTTTTCAGTATTGATTTCATTTTTTGGATTGTATCTTTGGCCATGGCTCTTCTTTTTCTGATTTCACTTGATTCATCTACCATCTGATGTTAATGGGTAACCAAAAGGTATTTGAATTTGTGAACTTGTTTGATTTGTTGTCTTTTGCTAAGTATATTGCATTTTGCATTTGTGGGTTTCTTTAAAGTGACCATGCATTATGTTTTTTCGCATTTAGAGATAGGACAGGTCCATTTTCTCACTCTCTAAAACAACTGTATCTAAAATTTTTTGAAGTTATTCTTCAGTTGCATACAACACATACAACTCACAAATACAATAAAATATCAGCATGCAAGTTAAGTAAAGGTCAAAAGCTGATCTTGCCTGCGCAAGGTGATCATTGAGTGACACAGATTGTAGAGTCTACACTGTAGACACTCCCATGACGATTCATGACACAAGAATAAGTCATAGATGGCACGCTCACTCAGCTGTCTGTCAGTTAGTGTGAAAGGGACAAGGGAATACATTCACCATCTTGTTTTATGATTTGATAGGGCCTGTCTTAGGATATACATAGGAAAAATCAATACTTTACCTCTGCTTATTCTGCTGGCACTCAACAATCTATTATCATTGAAGAATGCTAAGAACAAGATTTGCAACCTGTTAAGCACTTAAGCAGCAGTTTCATAACAATGACAATCTCATTGACACCTGAGTCAAGGTTGGAAAGTGGGTAAAACTTCCTTGCTAAGGATGCAATTGAAGCTCTTGTGGTTTTGCTTTTCAGTCACTCCATGTCTGCAAAACAAAATCTCCCCCCCCCCTCCACAGGTCATCTACCCTTTAATTGACCATGGTGGACTTCTCTCAACCATTCAGTGAAAATGTAGAGCTTTTGTACAACATTTAATCCACTAAATGTGCCTGAAGCGCCGTACGACTTCCCCAAAAGGCCTTTTCCTGACCAAATATCTTCTCAACTCCGTGTGGAGTATACACACAGGCAGCAGTTTATGTGCGCACTTGCTCTGGCTTACTGACAAGGTCCTCCTCTGCCTATGGCCCAGTACCCAATACATGTAACACTTGAGTGGGGTGAGGAAAATGTGTGTACAAAGCCTTGCTCAAGGATTAAACAGCACTATGGGGTGCACTTTTTCAAACTCAGAACCTCAACAGTCAAGCTGCTTCAACACAATTTTTTGTTAAAACTATGTGTAAATTTAGACCAAGGACATTACTTGAAAAGATTTGACAAGAAATTCCATTAAAATTCCTTCCCTTTTTTTTCTTTTCTTTATTCCAGTATATCATGAATGTTAAAGAAGCTTTAGCAAGTTCAGGTTTGAACATCAACCCTCAGCAGGATGGCACAAGTCTTTTTCTTCCTCTTCCTAAGTGAGTTTCAAAACTTTACCTGGTAAGATGTACATTTTCGTCAAAATCACAAGAGTGAAATCAACATCTCCACCATGGACTTATGAGTAGTAGTAGGCTGTGATCTTGCAGCATTTTTTAAATTTTCATTCCAAATTTAGGTTTTTGTTTTGTAGGGTTTTTGTTTTTTTTCTTTGTGTTCCATAGTAATAATAAAACACAGGCAGGCAGCACAAAGAGTGTGAAGTCTGTATTTTTTAACTCTGTACATTCCCATAGTAACCGTAGAACAAAGGGAGGCACCAGCAAAGAGTATGGAGTTGCTAATTATGTTTTTTTCTAAATTCTGTACATTTCCATAGTATACCAGAGACCATCAGGAGATTTCAGCAGAGAACAAGAATACATTTGGTTTCTTTCTATTCCATGTGTTCCCAGAGTAACCAGAGAGCACAGGGAGGCACTAGCGAAGAACTCCAAGATGCTGAGTGAGAAATCCAAAAAGCAGCTTCGTGACATTTTTACGCGCTGTTCCAAAAAGATCAAAGCTGCCAAAACAGGACATTCAACTGATGATATAAAAGCAGCTGTTGCTATGGTAACTATTTTTGATTTACTAGAAAAAGAAAAAGAAACCTTTCTATATCCACATTCCTCGGTTTCTATTTAGGCTAGCCTTATTGGTAGTGTCAGTACACATAGGCTCTACAGACCCTTATTGCAGACTTGCCAACCTTTCCAACTGGACCAGGAAATTCCTGCAAAATGGCCGTAATCCTGATCTCATTTATGGATTCCTGAAAAGGCTGCCAAAAGGTGAAATCATTATTCTTTTTCGAAGCGGTTGAGTGAAGGTAATTTTTTACAGTGTGTACTTTTATCAAAATGGTTACCATGCAATACAATAAGCTCACTAACTCTGAGGAGAAAGTTCTCATCATAATGTTTGAGCCTTCATACTTTGATCATTTTTTAAGTATTGTCATGACAATTTATGGCACTTCCTCAGAATAGATCCCTCTAAGATTACATTTTAGAGACAAAATGAAGTTTGACTGGTTCTGTCATCACCAAAACATCGGGCAAGCATGCCGGCTGTTCGAAATTTCTCTCCTGTAGTTTCCCTGCCAGAGAGAGAGGGTGAGGGGGAGGAGGTACTTGGCTGCAGTTAGACATGGTAATAGTGTCGTATACTGAAATGCAAGTCTAATGTAAGTACACATAATATTGCATAGGCCCACAGCACTATTATATAATCCTAACCAAACAATCAAACAAGTCGAATGTTTAAAATATTTAGGCTACACAGTAACATCAGATAGCTGAAGTGATTTTGAAATCACCAATAGAATATTTCTCACTAGAAATGCCTTCAACCGATGGCAAAGCATAATGAAATGTAGAAACATCAGTATGGACACAAAAATCAAAATTTTAAATGCATACATCAAATGAGCTCTGACATACGTATGTGAGTGTTGGACCATCAACAAACAAATGGAGAGAAAAATTGAACAACAGAAATGTGGCTCTTAAAACAAGTGATGAGAATATCCTTCATAGGTAGAAAAACAAATGAGGAATTACTGCAGAAAGCAAATACAAAGAGAGGCCTAATGTCAACCTTAAGGAAGAGACAGCTGCAGTTTCTTGGTCACAACATCCGCCATCCACAACTAGAGGCTCTAACATTGCTGGGAAAGATCAATGGACGATGCAATAGAGAGAGACAAAGGATGACCTATCTTCACAGCCTTAATAACTGGACTACACAAGGGAAAATGAGCTGTGCAACCTTGGTTCATATGGCGATGGACAGATCATTTGGTCTCCGATGTCTGGCAGAGATATGGAACTTAATGATGATGACTGTGGTACCAGACGAAGTTACACATATTGGGTAGGGGAATATGTTCATGCTGCAGTTTGAAATACGTCCTGTTTGTATGTGTGTGTGTGTGTGTGTGTGTGTTTGTATAGAGAAAGAGAGAGAGATTGTCACTTGTGTTTATGTACGAGTTAAGTTCTTAAAGATTATCTGTGTATGGATGAATAACGCAATACAATATAATGTGTTGTATAATTCACCTGTTTGTATGGATGTGTGAGTGAAGGTGATAAACATTGTTTGTGTATAAGTTTGTGAGTGGATGATAGAGGTTGCGGTTGTTGTGTGTGTAATGGAGGGTGATAGAGACTGTATATTTGTGTTGTGAGTGATGGTGATAGTGAATGTATGAGTATGAATGATGTGAGTGAGGGTGATAGAGAATGTGTGTATGTGGTTAAATGTGATAGAGATTTTATAATTGTTCTGAGTGAAGGGAAAATAGAATGTATGTTTCTGTGTTTGTTGGTCAGGGTGAGAGAGTGTATGTGTTTGTGAGTGAGGGTGTAGAGAATGTGTATGTGTGAGTGAGGGTGATACAGAGTGAGGTAGAGATTGTATGTGTGTATGAGTGAGGGTGATTTAAATTGTCTGTGTTGGTGTATGCGGCTGAAGTTGATAGAGATAGAGATATGGTTAGGTGAAGTTGATAGAGATTGTGTGTATTAGTGGTGTGGGTGTAAGGAAAAGAGAATGCAGGGGTGTGTCTGTTGTGAGCATGATAAAGAATGAATGGGTCTGAGTGTGAGCATGAGAGAGAATGTATGTGTCTCTGTGAATAAGGGTGATAGAGAATGTATGTATCTGAGTGAGGATGATAGTGAATGTATATGTGTGTTTGTGAAGTTGAAAGAAGTTGTGTGTGTGAGAGAGAGTGAGAGAGATTAGGGTGAGATATCATGTGTTTTTAGTTAGAGTTATTGTAATAGAGGTTGTCAGTGAGGAAGGGTGATAGAGATTGTGTGTGTCTGAATTAGTAAAAGATGATAGAGATTTTGTATGTGTGTGAATCAGGGAGTGATAATGAGAGTACATTGTGTAAGAAGTCAGGGTGATTGAAATTGTCTATGTTTGAGGGCTTGATTCTGGTTAATAGATTTTGTATGTGTTTGAATAAGACGAGAAATGTGATAGAAAACGTATATGTGTATGAGTGAGTGTGATGGCGATAAATGAGATTGTATGTTAGAAAGCTTGTCTTTTTTTGATTGAGGGTTTATGTATGTGACAGTATGTAGAGCTTAAAGGTTTGTGTGTGTGGGAGTTGGATTTATGGTGAGTGTTCTTGGTTTGTTATTTTTTCCTCCATACAATACAAATAAAGTTTGTCTGAGAAAGATTTGTACAATTTAAAAGATCCATAAAATCCTGAATAATGAAGGGAGCTCTATTTAATAAGTATAGAATGAATTTAAGGAAATATAAGTTCTGGGTAAAAGTTGTTTTCATCTTAGTGGCTTCGTAGTGAAACCTCCTCTTTTTGTGAATTCATTCGAAATACCTCACTGACACTTTGGGAGAAACATCGAGCAGCATATGGTACTATTTTCTGCCAAAACCATGAATTATGTAGATTTAGATCTAGATCTAGAGCCAAGTTACATATTTTGTATTAGATTTAGAAGTAGGAACTTTACAACCTAAACCAGAATGCACTGAATTTGAAAACAGAATGGAAACAATCACTTGAAGATCGAAATCAGAAGGGTTATTCGGAATGTTACTCCTTTAGTGTCCAAAACACTATCAACAATTTTAGAATTGCATACACCTTTACATCCAAGAAGATAGACGTCATTTTGGACAGTCGACGTAATTTTTAAATAAGAGTTGATCAAATTTAAGCAAGATTTTGTTTATAATTTCTGTGTTCATACTTTGCACAGTTGCTCTAAAGTTGTTTCAAAATTCACAAAATTACATTTTTGTTGAATGGAGTTTATTAGATTCAACTCGTTTTCTGCGCAGGTTGTTTTCTGTATTTTCAGTTGACGTGTTTTGCTATTATGCAATTGAAACAAGTTTTGGCTCGTAAAAAATTCCCTTTCTTGCCATTTTCACTGAATCAAAATTGTTTAAAAGTGTTGATTCTTGTAAAAGTTTCGCAACTTAAATCTTTATTGGACACACTGCATTATATAACTATCATTTGTATTAAATGTGTTGATTGATAACTTTAAAGACCTAAAAAAAGGTTTGGTGTAACATCCTGTTCATATGCAACGTATGTCATTTCATTATTATATAAATATCATCAGAATCTGTAAATGAATTATGTTGGTTTTTTACTGTTTCATAAGTTAGATCAGATCGTTTTTACATACATGAGAAAATTCATTAGAAGGAATGTTACTTAATTTGGTCTCAGAAAAGCTGGAAAGGCTTGTTATCGGTACTGCAAGCTTTGTTTTGTTTTTTTGTCTTTTGTTTGGGTTTTTTTTTTAAGCAAAAAATCTGCTTACTTTAGCAAAGTTCTTCTTTAACTTGCTTTAGTAGGAGTAGACTCTTTACTCCTGGTAATTTTTTTTCGTGTGCCGGATGCAAGAGCAAGAGTGCTGTGACTTTATCAGGACATGAATGTAAATATATTATGAAGTTTGTGATAGCTTATAATGGTTGGAAGGCAAAAGAAATAAGTATACCTATAAATTTCTCTTGAGCACTTCGTGTTTGTACCAGATATAATTAAAAAAACAAAAACAAATTAGATCTAGAACTTATGTACATTCTATGACCTTGAACACTAGAAGAATTTTCCTGTCTAAATGGTAATCGAGTAAATTATTTTCCACAATCAAATAAATCAGTTTCCCAATCAAACCTTCCCCCGAATAAAAAAAAATCCCAATGAAATGTATATCTATATATGAAATATAGATTCTGGATTCAATCCGGATATAGAAGTCAGTGTTTCCATCTTGGGGTTAACCTTTCACCCAAATGAGGTAGGAGAGAATCTCGACATACCACAAACTACAACGAGAAGCAAGACAAAAAAAAAACAAAAAACAAACGGCAGAAATAGAATAACAGAAGGGGAAAATAAAAAGCAACCACAGCAGAATACCTGCCAACCACCCAATGTTTAATGTAATATAATGGAGAAGGGAAGTGAAGAAAGTAGTTAACTTGACAGGTTGTGTGTTTATTCTTAGATTTTGTAGATTTATAATGTAAAGCGCCTAGAGCTTGTATTTTATTAGAGAATAGGCGCTATAAAAATGTCCATTATTATTATTGTGTGGTGAAGATGCCCATTGAAAGTCACATATACGCACGCGACTGGGTGGTTTTGCCTATCAACTCTATGCGTAATTGGAGCACACATAGACACTGCCTTCGTTTTATCAGTTAGACATATTGTTTGAAATGAATGAAATGTGCCTTAAATTTGTAAGGGAAATCAGTCTTGATAATCATTGGTCACATATTTTTTAACGTTTGCTTTATCTATAAGAAATATTCTGTTTTTGACTGGGGTTGAATGTGTCTGTAGAATTGCATAGTGGAAATTTGGACAAACATGGCAAAGTAAGGGTCAACTTTTTGTAATGTATTTTAGATAAGGGTTAACCTTTTGTAACGTACTTAAGATAATGTCGCTAAAGAAAAAAAGTCTTATTTAGGATAAACCGTTTGTCAGGTCCTGATCTGCCTTAATATAACTCTACTCATCCGATCTGCATAAAAATAAACTTTTGACAAGTCTGCACAAATAAATTTTTGACGAGTCTGAATAAAATAAACTTTTCTTAGTCATCTTGGCCTATTTTTCCTTGCCAGACCACCCAGACAGCCAGTGGGAGGCTGGGTTTTGCATGTCTGTAAGCCATTTCTTGCTGGGATTCTCCTTCATCACCCAACCATTGTCCCCTCTCCTCTTTCTGTGTGGGGAGCTAAGATCATGAAGCCTCACCAGTTACCAATTTTGCAGTATTTCGGTCAGCACTCTTTTTACTACTTTTCCTCAGGAGGCCAGGTGGAGTGGGGAAATTGGCTTGGGGAATTATGTCTAATAGGGTTAAGCGGCCTCTTCTTTATGAAAATGTGTTTTAAATCTTGTCATTCATTTTATGTGAGGTCTTGCTCTCACCCAACTCGCCTTTAATGTTTTTTTTATTCTTCTATCTTGTTCTTCCCAATTTGAATTCTTTTCATGTTCAATCTCACTTTTGCTTTGCCTGTGAATTGTTTAACCCCAGTACTAAAATTTCCCTTGTTTCTTGAACTCACTGATATTTTGAACTCTGATCTATGGCTTTGTTGGCAGTTGTTCAATGCATTGAACAATTCAATGCATAATTACTTGATAAGCAGATTGTGATTTGTAATAATCTGTGTAACAAACATAATGACAAAAGAAGTATGACATATAGCATTTTTCTTACTATAATGACAATTTCTTTTCCCTTCATCTGGCAGGTTGAGGATTTGATGCATGAGAAGATACAACAGATAGAGGCCATGACAGTCTTAAAACAAAAAGAACTTTTGGGAACAAAGTGATGCATGTGGACTAATTAATTGTTAGCTTTATAATAAAATATCTATTTGTTATGAATGAACATTTTTGTGTAAGAATTCTCAAAATTTTCCGAGAATGGATTCTTGGGTGTTGCTTGTGAAATGTATGCAAAAGAGTGAATGACATAGAATAAATAGGAACATAGGGGACAAGAAACCTCATGTGAAGATGAAAGAAGAAAACGGTGAACTCATTAGTAGTGGGCTTGTAGATAGCACAAACTCAAGAATAGCTTAATCAAAAATGGATCCATCCCCAGTTTCTTTCCTTTAAGTCAATAAAATTGTTTTTTTCCAATCCAATCCAACCCACTAATTTACAGCTTCATGAGAATGAAGATAAAGACGACAGTATATTTGATGGAAAGACAGGTCTATTGTGATCTCAAGATTATTTTTGCTCAAATTTATCTGTGTTGTCTATGTTTCTCATATTCTCGGGTAGGAAATTTCATTACCGAATAGTGTTTGATAGGAAAGAGTTCATGTGGGCTTTCACCGTTGAGTATGCAACCAAATCTGACGTCAGACTTCCTGTTCAAGGCCCAGCTCAGACGGGCATTGACGTGCATCAGGTACTCACAACAGTACAAACAAGCACAAGTAGGAATTACTTCATTCAGTGAACAAGTGACATATTAAAACACAATTTATGATTTGGAAGGACAGGTTCACACAATGTGGTGCTGAGCTCTCACTGATAACCCAGGATGTGGCTTATTTTTTCTAGTGTTCAGGAAAGTTGTCACCTTGTTTTTTTTCAAATGCTTTGGTGGTGTACTATGTCCAAAGCCTTGAATGATATGTTCAATACCATATGAAGATGGCTATTGTAATTCTTCCCTCTATTTAGTAAGGATTTGTTCAGGAAAATGAGGAATGTATTTATTATTTTGAGTGTTCAGGAAAGTAGTCACTTCTTATTTTTAAAAGGCTTTGGTGGTGTACTTTGTCAAAAGCCTTGCATGTTATGTTTAATGCTTTTTGAAGATGGCTTCTGTAAATCATCCTTCCATTTAGTTAGCTTTTATCGTAATTTGTGGGCTATTTTGTGTTTGGTGCTTATCTGTAATGCTTCTTTTCCTCTTTTGAACAAGTTTTCCTCCTGGTTCTATTCCCTTTTTTAAACAGTCTATCATTCATGGTCTTACTTTTTTCATGGGCACTGAGATAAGAGTAAAAGATATAGGTGGGGTTTATTATCAGTATCTCCACATGAATGCTGGTTCAATAGACTTTATAAGACATCATTTATACTGACTCGTGACAGGCCAATTCACTTGGATACCTTCTCAACTCCCTGGCGAGCATCATAGGCAAAGGGTCACTTTTGTCCCCATGGCCGCATGCCCCATAAGGTCTAATAGAAGTTTGTAATCATATCACTAAAAATAAAGCTTAAACATTATCTTAGAATCCATTGTTAGTTTCCTTTTTATTATTTTTTAGTTGGATGATTACCAGCAGCACAGCATGCGCCAAGTGCACAATAGTTCGCATTTAATTCATGAATAATAAGTGGACGCAAGTAGAAGATCTGCATCTCTGTGTGTGATGTCTTTCCTGAATCGATTACTGGTACACCAAGTATGTTTAGACCCTAGCCTTATACCAGCCTGTATTCTATTAAGTCGCGTCTGGTTCGCATATAGAACAATGCGAGTACTGTCTTGTAGCCTATCTACTTCTGGGCGAAACACTCCTGGCATTGACACCAGAATTGCAAAAAAGGTGGGAAACAGATCTAGTCTCATGTCAAAAACGCATACTAGGCCTATTTAATTTGTTCATTATGTTATGTTTTGCCAGTTGATAATGCCAAATAAAAAAAAACAACTTTATTTGTATTTTCTTCAATAGTTCTTTTTATTCTTTAATATTATTTTGTTCGCCTGAGTAGACTGGAAATCTAGAGGCATGCTGTCGTATTTGCATCTGGATACACCTTGCACCTGGTAAACACATAAAGGATCTGTAGGATCTTCCACTCGCTATTGCCAGGTACTCATTCACACCTGAGTGAAATGAGTTAAGCAGAGTAAAGTGCCATACCTCAGTACACAGTGCCAGTTACTTGTGGTGATTGCCCGACCATGCCAGTGAGGCTCAAACCAACAGTTACCATCTTTGTGTTAGCTATGCTTGACATGCCCCATGATGAGCTGTGTTAACCACCAAGGTAGTGACATGCCTCTTAACCGAGTTTAAAAGAGTCATCAACTATCAAACAAACAAATAAACAGTGACGCCTTCGTCTGAAAATATTTGCATCTTAGTCTAAAAGCTTCTCCTGAGTGCTCTGTTCGTTGATTTTCAGGGGAGTTAAATGTAATCATGGTTACTTTGCGGATGCGAGTAAGAGCACTGATATATAAAGACATGTGGATCTAACATTTTTACTTTTTTATATTTATTATCAATATGCAAGTGCGACAATGTGAACGGCTTGAATAAAGTTTGATACAAAGTTTAAAATGAGAATCAAATTGGATGTTTGAGTAACTCTTTGTTGTCTTTTCTAGTCATGAATGTGACTTTCAGTCTATTGATACAAGTCCCATAAGTATTTGTACACCTAAATTCTGTTTTATATTATATTTGAATAAAGCATATTGGATTTTTTTAATTGGGGGGAACTGTTATCCTATGAATCATCACCTCAGAGGAGCTTGATTCTGGCTGTGTTTTTTTCCAAGTGCCATTTTACAATGAAACAAAAAGAGACCTGCATGATAAGGTTTATATACATCCTCAAATTGGTTAAAGTCTGTTCGACCGGATATGTTTGTACTAAATTGCACATCGCTGCAACTGTCTTACATATTTCATTGAAACTTTGCATGTGGACCAAAATTTGCAATGAGCCAACACCAATTTCTTTTCTTGAGGATAAGATTAGAAGTTTTCCAGTTTCATTCATTAATTTATATATTTAAAAACTTCCTGCAAGGGTACTATTTTAAAGGGTCTACAAATATAATTGAACACATATAATTTATAACTTGCTGACGGTCACCAGAATGGGCCAATCCACGAAATTAAGATTAGATAAAATTCAGATTCACGTGACTGGCTAAACATGCCCAGAAAGCTGCTCACAGCTTTCCGCATTTGTTGCTCACTTCAGCTGTAACTGTGACGAGGAAAGGGAAAAGGAGCTCGTGTCAGCCAAGCACATTTTATGGTTCACTTCACTTCATTCCCGTGACAAATGGTCGTCGGTTGTTGTTTTTTTTCCCCTGAGGAAAGTTTGGTACTCCGAAATACGGCCGCGCAGGAGTACCGAGCCCATTTCAACCTAACTCAAGAAAAGAGCTGCGGTTATATCAGGACCCATCCCGCTTCTTATCAAAACGTAGAAAGATGCGGCCTGATCACGACCGGATCATCAGATGATGATGAATGGTCGTCGAGGAGACATGGAAGATCTGTATGCCAGTTAAATGTCATTGTAAAGCGCCGTGAGCAAGGTTACGCCGTGGAGCGTGCGCTACATAAATTCCATCTTTACTTTCTCTTTACTATTTTAGCGCCCTTATCGAATGACATCACCTGGGCGGCCACCAAGCGGTAAGCGAGAATAGAAGACTGGATTATTTTGTCATTTCGCTGCAGATTTTGTTGCGCCTTTCAGAGTTAGACTAGAAGAGGAGTGGATTTCCGTTCCTACGTTGTCATCTTCATTGTTTTTCTTGCTGACACCGAAATTATTTTTCTCCAAGCCTGCCTCATTAAATGTTGATGTCGTGCCGATATCCCCTCATCCTTTTGCTGGCAGGGCGGGAAAACTGACGATTGAACCCACCATGCTTCTCTTAACTCAATATTGACTTGGGATTGGGAGGATCGATTTGACTGGGTTTGGGTGA
>JAOWAY010045236.1:0-11901 GCA_028565895.1 Goniobranchus geometricus
GGTTAGGTCCAAAACTGTGTCGTAGTAATAATTGTGGCCCCTTTCTCCCCACTCAATATACGGAAGGTATATGCCATGCCAAATTGATATACGATATAATTTGTCTGATTGAATCGCAGGACAGCAAGTAAAAGGAACTAATCATCAGATAAAGGTGGTTGGCGTACATCTTCGCGCACACGCAAACGGTCACTGCGCATCTCTCACTGCGCACGATACATTCTGTACGTGTACAACTAATTTGGTTACCGATCCGATGGCCTTGTGGTAGAGCATGCGCCTCGGAAGCGGGGGGTCTGGGGTTTGATCTCCGGCCGAGTCATACCTAAGACTTTAAGATTGGCTCTTAAGTAGCGTCCCGTTTGGCGCTGAGCATTATGAGAACAGCACTAAGACTGGTCGGCCAGACGTCAGTATACTCTGACTGGGTGAGTCATTTGAGTTGTGCTATACCTTATGGCTCATGTGTGGCAGCACAGAAACATTTCAAAATAGCACCGTCGCTGATATAACCTCTGATGTTGAAAAAGTGCCGTTAAACCCACAAAGTAACTAACTAACTAATTTGGTTTTGGATGTGGGTGGTCCGTGATGTGGTGGTGCTGGAGCACCGGGTCCCTTTCTACCTGCTCGAGAAGGGAAGATGTGGTTACTTTAGGATGCCCGTGTACGCCTTTCTTCACCATCAATCTTTTGATCCGGTCGTGATCAAGCTGCCATCCTTCTGCGTGAAGAGGGACTCAAACTGGACGGGTCCTGATAATGATAACCGTTGCTCGGTTCTAGAGTTAGTTTGAAATGGGCCCAGTGCGGACGTATTACGAAGCACCAAACTCTTAAAACCGCCCTTTCTTCACATCTCAAGGCAACGGCTTGTTTGTGACTCGTTCAATACATGAGATGAATAGATGCCTGCAAATATAACTGAGTCTCAGACGAGTTCCTGCAAGCCTTCCCGAACCCTTTTGATGCCTAACTAATGAATTAAAAGAGAAAGCCCCCACTCGTCCACCTTTAATCACACCCAACGCCTTTATCCAGAACCTTTAATTAATCTAATTGTCCGTCTGGCCATGTTGATTTGGAGGTCCGAGTCTGCTGGATGGTCTCCCGGGATCGTTGGCTTATCACTTGGGATCTCTTTGAGAAGACTCGCCTTCTCTGCGCGAGACGCAGAAATTTGTTTGAGAATATTACATTTTAGAGAGAAGGTGGGGACTGTTCTGATACATTTTAAGGCAAGATCTGAAAACCCCAGCAAACCAAGCAATGCTAGAACACTTTCACCAAGAGAAACCAAAACGCATAGCCAGACACAAAACATCAATCGTAACAACACTTAAACTTGACGTAAAGAGATTACATGTAGCAGATTTCACCGCCCTCTAACTAGAATCAATCTCCGACCTTGAAAAGTTGCAACACATGGCAGAAAGTCCGACTGGATAGAAGCACATTGCCAGAGTAATATTATACGAAGCAGCCCAGGTGGACCAGTCGGATGACTATTCAAGCCAAGGGCTATAAGTCAAATAAATCAATGACAAGAATAATGGGTCGTTTTTAACTAATATTTGGTTCATTATTGTTTTTGTTCCTTTTTAATTTTTTTATATTTTTTTTAAATTAGCAGCGGGAAAAGGGATATAGAAACGGGAGGAGGGTGTTACAATTTATTTACTTACTGAAATTATATAATATATATATACCACTCAATCTACTAGATTATGTGCTCGAAGCGCTCTACAAGTTAGTGTTTCTCCTACAGACTTTTTCCAACCAAATATCTTCTTAACTCCATTGAAGTGTGCAGTATACAGAGATGCAACCATTTTTACAGGCGCATTTTCTCTGGCATGCAGATAAGTTCCTCCTCTGCCTATGGTAGGGTAGCTGAGTGGGATGAAAAAATGTATGTAGAAAAACCTCTCTCGGGACTAAGCTAAGTAGCCACACGGCGCTGTCCGAATTCGAACTGAGAACCTCATTGTTACAAGTCCAACATCTTGATTCCTCGGCCATGCTGCAATTATGCTTTTTCATTGTTTTATCTCCACTTTATTTGTTTCGTTTGAATTTACCGGTTTTGTTTCTTCCCCTTATTGTTTCTTTGCTTTTTTTGTTCTTCGTTTGTTGTTGCTTGTTTTGTTTCCTTCCTTTCTTGTTTCTTTGCTTTTTTGTTTGTTTTCTGTTTGTTGTTTGTTTTGTTTCCTTCCCTTCTTGTTTCACTTGCTTTTTTTGTTGCTTGTTTATTGTTACTTGTTTGGTTTCCTTCCCTTCTTGTTTCTCTTGCTTTTGTTGTTGCTTGTTTATTGTTACTTGTTTCGTTTCCTTCCCCTTTTGTTTCTTTCCTTTTTGTTCTTTGTTTCTTACTTGTTTTGGTTCCCTCCGTTTTTGTTTCTTTGCTTTTTTGTTGTTTGTTTGTTGTTACTTGTTTTGTTTCTTTTCCTTCTTGTTTCTTGACTTTTTTTTGTTCCTTGTTTGTGCTGCTTGTTTTGTTTCTTTTCCCTAGAATTCTCGCTTATGAACTCACTTACATGGTAACAAATATACATAATACATGTACATGTTATTATACAATCACACCATGCAGCCTACGAATGTTGCTCCTGAATAATTCACACATAACTTTAATGCTTTTCATTGTTCGTCGGCCATATTATTCTGACCGCCCTTCCGAGCGTGTTCATTAACGACCGTCCAGGCTCCAATCGAGGCCGAACGAATGACACGAAACCCGAAAAACATCACTGGCATAACACATCTGAGAAATATAAATCTTATTATTAATATTATAACTGGCATATGATTGTCAAACATAGCGTAGGACAATGTGATCAAATTACAAATATTCTGTAATTTATCCAGTTCCATTCCCTGAAGGCTGAAACTTCAGGATTCACTGGAGAATCCGGCTATTCAAAGAAATAGTGAGTAGTTTTATAATATGTTATGGAAAGATCACTAATCAAACAGATTTCTCAAGTCAACCAGCTCATAAATCTAAAGAGAAAAACTTGTTTCATATTTTGGTCCTGAAAGCTTCATATTTCTTTCTTAAATTTACATTTTTATTCAATTTTAACCGTATACAGTAATAATTCCTCCTTTGAGGAGGATGTTAAGAATCTCATGGTAGGAGAAGAAAACAAACAATGCAGTACGGGAAGGAGCAGCAGTAGGAAGATCATTGCTAAAGACGATCAGACAAAGACAACGGAAGTTTTTAGGTCATATTAACGACATAAGGAACTTGAACATCGAGCCTTGACTGGAAAAATTGAGGGGACAAGAAGTAGGGGCAGGCAGAGAGTGAAATATTTGGAGAGCTCAAATCACTGGGTGACAAACAAAAAGCAGAAAACTAATAGCATGAATTCCTCAGATTGTCTGAACAGAGAAGTGAATGGCGTGTCATGGTCGCCAATGTCTGTCTCAGACCCGGTACTTGATGATGATGACTGCTTTATATATATATACATAAGAAAGTGACTTGATATTGTTAACAGATAAAGGACAAATAGGCCTATATACTGTGTATTACATTAGCCGAACAGAAGCGATAAAGAGAAAATATTTTCAAACTAACTATCCATTAGGCCCCGCCCCCCTCAAGACAATTGTCAAGGAGATCAACACAAAAACAGCCAAGTCCCTGGCCAAAAGCAACCTACACAAATAAATCAAAAGACAACTCCAAATCACGCTCACACTCCAGGGGGGCACCTCCTACCAACGCAGACATACACATACACCCCCCACCAACACACACACACATAAATAAATACTCACATATGCACACACAGCCACACACACACACACACACAGAGGTCCATACACCAACAGCCACAACCAAAAAAGCGCCAACAGGCAACACACAGACAGACAGCCCACACACAATATCACACAGATGCATAATGTTGGAAAGTTTGTGCAGCTTGGAAATTCATCTCATGGTTCAAGTCACGGATTCCATGTATAAAAATAAACGTATAGCAAGCACCATAAAATGACTCTGCTTACAGAGGAACAGTACACAATGCAGCAACCAACACTCTGCTCAATCAAAACTCTGCACCAAATCACATGGGATATCAGTCAGGCCAAAACACAGGGCTAAATGTTCACATATACCATTATGGTAAGCTTGCTGGCTTTTTAAAAACATATTTGGGGCACAAGAGTCCAAAGCATCTGTCAATTACAAGCATGTGTGTGTTTGTCTTTGGTGTTGAATCAGCTCTACATCGATATGATAATAATAGTAATACTTATAATAATAACAATAATCAAAAATCCCCTTTCAGTCTTAAAAAGAGCTTGACAAAGGGAGAACAGATCAGACAAGAAGCTGTTGCTCAACACCCAAACACCTCTCTGTAACTGTATGTGTTATGAACGTGAATTCTCATATCGCTAACCAAAACGGGTGAGTTGAGAAGTAGTCCTGCACTGGTTTGAAAAATGAAAGGGCTTACTAATTACTATTGACATGTTATGAATACACAGGACAAGATAAATTGTTCTTCAGCTACAAATTTACATCTTCCAAATAAACAGACAAAGTTTTCTCTGAACTAAAGATTAAGATGAAGAAGCTATTCATGCCAATAGTACAGGAGCATTCAAATCTACACAGATGACAAATCAGGACAGCATTTGATGGATGATGGAACTGATCCGTGGCAGCCTGGCTGCTGGGTCAAGGCGTGTGACTTGGAACCGCGAGGTTTTGAGTTCAAAACCAGGCCGTGGGTTGGTGATGTTTAGTTCTTGGGAATTGTTTACACATATTACCTCCATCCTCTCAGGTGTTATTAAGTACAGGACCATAGGCAGAGGAGGATCTTGTCCGAATGTGAGAGTAAGTGTGCGGGTAAAATGGTTGTATCTTTGTACACTCCACATGAGGTGAGAAGGTTGGGAAAAGGCCTGTAAGGGAATACTTGTGTACATTCAGTAGATTTAGAGTTGTATAGAACCCATTCAATACTCTATCAGAATTACCGACGTGTCCCTCTACAAGAAATACAATGAAACCCCACTGTCTCAACAAATACTAGAAAACCAATGGCCCCTCTTCGGACATTTACTTAGGCAAGATGAAGGAATACCGGCAAATCAAACAATGTCATTCTGTTTTTAAAAAATGGCAAAAGTTTACCCAGAAGACCACCTATGACTCTGTCATTTACACTAAATAAAGACCTGTCGCGCCTCAATGACAAAATATCATTAAAATCAAAAGAAAACCCGAGCTATCTGAGATCCATTGCTCAAGATCGTTGCAGATGGAAAAAGCTAACATCACAGATGTATGAAGCTGCCAACGCCGCCAAGTCGAATGACTAGGATGCAAACGCCAATAAGTCAAGTACGTCAAAACTCAGCTCAGATTTTAAGATGGGCGTATGACCTATGCCAGCATCAGTTTACAAGATACAATTCGAGCCTTGTATAAACCTGAATAAGTCGACTCAATAACAAAGTCAGATTCTAAAGACATTTTCATTTCAATGTTCCATCTCATAACCATTTGACTGATAAGACAGAAAAGTCACCCCATTCTTTACCAGCACCCTTTCCTGCCCTTTGAACTCTTAAGAAATATGCTCAGAAATTTTGGAAATCACCGCTTGTGTAGTTCTAGATCTGGGAGAGACTCACGCAGGAAGAGAAGCTCTAAGTTCATCCTGGTTATAAGTTACAGGTTGTTGTATGGAATATGCTATTCATAAGCCTACAAATTATAAAAATTAGTTGACACTAATGGGAGCAACGAAAAGACAAAACAAAGGAAACCCAATGACTACATTAGCACTGTTCGTTTCTGGTAATAGTATATTAACCTCTGACCTCAACTATTTCTCCCCATGCACTATTACATGAGCATCAAAAGACGTGGAACCGTTGCTTAGGTAGGCTGCCTTATGGTTCGCTAACCCCACAACACCATTCTACCGGGTATGACTTGCCACTGGCAGAACAAGAAAAATCTTATCATCATCTTTGACCTTGGGAATTAGCTCTGACCTTCTTTCTTTATTGGTGATAAACGAAGATTTCAATGTAAAAATAGGAATTCTTTTCTAAAACAAAATGGTCAACTCGATCACATTTGGGTAACATTTTTCTTGAAAGAACAAAAATTCGTAAAACTTTAAAAATTTGAAATTGAACACAGAACGCTAAATGCTGTGAGGCAAAATGTTATACACTAACACAAGGGTGAGGCAAAATAAAAAATTTGCACTTTTATTACATTTGATCTGGATTTTGATTAAGCACGACCATTTTTCACAAATGAGAAAAGCCGTGAGGTCATGTGAAGGGACTGCTGAGGACACTCATGTATTTTCATACCCTTGAGTTTATCTAACTATCTAGGGGACATGTCAGAAAAACTTGGTGTCAATCTTTTCTCCCCCCAAACGCATCGGTCACCAAAAACTCAGCCTCTCGCAAGACCGCTGTGAACCGACAGCACATCATTTCTCAGCAGGTGATGCCAAATTGCGTTCTATTCTTTTTTTTTTTTTTTAAATAGCAATGTCCTATGACTGGGATAAAAATAGTAGTGACCTCATCCTGAAATAATCTGTGATGTTTAAACCATGTTTTGAAATTCTTCCTTTTATAATTTTTTGTTTTGTTTTTGTTTTAATGCATTTGTGTCATTTTGGTCACTTTTCAGATAGGACTGTTCATCTAAAAAAGTCTTTAGATCTATTTTTGCGCACAAATTGGGAAAATAATTAAGATGGCTTTTCAGTCATTTAAAAATAATATGCTTGTCACAGATTTTCTGAGAAGTAAGGTTTATAGGTTCTGCCTTTGTCTCTATATCTTGAGCAAAGATACAGGGGCAACACTTTTTCATAGAAAGCTTTTAAAAGAGAATTTTATATTACAAAAAGGAATAATTGTTTAAACTGTAAAATTTCAAGGCAATATTTCATAACATAATGAAGTGAGAACTATTTCAAGAAAAGCGACTCACAAAACCGACAATTTGATAAAAAAATATCAACACACCGGGCCGGTTGAGACTGCAGGAAGGTGACCTTCCATCCCACAATCATATGACGCACTTCTGACCAGGACAGGGTTACAAAGTAGAGCCACTTGAAATCAACTACATATCGAATCCACTTAGAAGTATTTCAAAAGAAAAGGAAAGAAAATTAAAGTGAATTCCCTAAAAAAAAAACGGGTGAAAACGCTGAAGGATGTTGCAGGGACAGAAATAGAATTAGTTTTGCAAAAAAAACAGGGATGTTAAATCAGGTGAAGCATTAAAAAAATATGTTTTATTTTTCGTAGTGCAACTTTCCTTGTTATAAATCTTTCCTTCCCATGCATGCTTTTGCCTCACCCTTGTAAATGAACACATTCTTGATTCACCCTCAAGCCATTCACATGCAGGAACCCGCTTTTACTAATTGCATAATCTTAATGAGCATTGTGGTGGAAATTGTTCAAAATGTTAAAAAGACCAACAAATGGCTACATTTCCAAGAATGAGTCACGTGTGTCGATGCGTATTATATATACATATATATGTATCTATCAGTAAAATATCAAGAATACCAAAACCATCAAGACTTAGAGAGGTTTAGAATTGCTCTAATGATGCCATTGACAACATCCAGAGATTCATCCTCGATAATCACAATGTCAAACTTTTGCAGGTAGACTGGCAAACTTTCTTCCACCTTAATTTTCAGAGAAAAAGACAAAACAGAGAAAACAAATTAAATTTTTTGGTGGGGGAAGAACAAAAGAAGAAATGAAATAAATTTAAAAAAAAAGAAGAAAAAGAAAAAAAAAACGTAATTGGAAAGATTTTTTTGGTGTGAAACAAAAAACAACGACTTAGAATCCTCAATCAGCAAAAGTAGGATGGGCGTGTAGGAATGAAGATTTCAAATATTCAAGTCTTGTGCTTTCAGGGGATGGAAAAGGATATTACGAGGACTTTTTTGCAATTGGAAAAAGAAGATGGCAGAACAATGGCCACGTTTGCTAAAGGAAACACAGCAGAATACAAAACGTCTTGAGCTGTGAAACAAAAAAAAAAAAAGACCCACAGAAACGGTGAGAAGAAGACTTTTAAGAGAGTCAAGACAGCAGGCGTCGTATCCCTGAGAAGACTGGTTAAAGCGGCAAGGAGAAGAACAGAGTGGCAACAAATTGTTACAGCCCCATGAACGTCAGACGGTGAAGGAAGGATGACATGGCATCTCCAGGCCGAGCTCTTTCATAAATGACTTCTTGTTTAATATTTTTGTTTTGTCTTTACAGTTGGGTAGTCCACTCTTATATTCTATATTATATGTTCTCATTTATGTATCATGTATCACATTATATTATATTATACCATATTATATCACATTATATCATCTTTTATAAACATGTACCCAGAATGAATTTCCCGAAAAGAATGAATAAAGGTATCTTGAATCTTGAAACCTGAATGGTTGTGTCACAATAATTGCATCATACCATATGACATATCAAATGAAAGACAATTTATTCTGAACATTTTGAGCTATTACAAGTCCAAATTGAATCTTTTATAACAAAGGTAAAGGTAAAAACGTGAAGGGCTGGATAGAATTGCATTTGATGACATTTCAATAGCCATAACTCTCAATGTGCAACTTTTTTGTGCAAACTTTTTTTTCTGCAGTCCTCACATGACCGACTAACAGAACAACTTAGTCCCAAAAATCCTGAGGTGGGGAGGGGGTGAGGGGGGGGGCATGAGGTGATCGATCAGTAGCCCCCGGACTAAAAGCCATGATAACATCAGCGGTATGTTCAAAGCAGTCATACTATCTAATCTTAAAAACCTTAAGTTAAATAAGTAGCAGTTGAACCAAATGAAATAGTAAGACCGATCCGATGGCCACGTGGTAGAGCGTCCGCCTCGGAAGCGGGAGGTCACGAGTTCGATCCCCTGCCGAGTCATACCTAAGACTTCAAAATTGGCATTTTAGTAACTGTATCGATTGGCGCTCACCATTGAGAACAGTACTCAGACTGGTCGGTCCGGTGGGTGGGTCATTCGAGTTGTGCTATACCTTATGGCTCATGTGTGGCAGCACATAAACATGCCAAAATAGCACCGTCGCTGATATAACCTCCGATGTTGAAAAGTGACGTTAAATCCACAAATAACAAACTAAATAGCAAGGACAATAAGAAATCACTTCGAAGAAAAATTCCAGGAGGAATCACTTAACCCAATATCAGCATTACACTGTGAACTGACACTTTCAAACATTCCCCTCAAAGCCAAAGAAATCACAGAAAGCGTGAAATGTTTGCATAATGACGAAGCACTAGAAGAAGATGGAGTCCAACCACGACTCTTTAAGTATGGAACTGAAATCATAGATCACAAAATGCCCGAAACATTAAAAAGACGTTCAAAAATCATGCAGACCTAGATAGATGTAAACGGAGGCTTCCTTTCACGTATACAAAAGCAAGCGCGGCAACCAAAGGACCCACTCAAGAACTTTAGGCCGATAAACACACAGATGGCTAGTTTCAGCGCAAAAGCGGAAAATTTAAACATCAAAATAAAGGGGGTTGACATATTAGCTGCATTCGACATCTTCGATCGAGGACTGCTGTTGAAAATCCTATAGCCAGTCATAAACGAAGATGAATTGAGACTCACACAATTCTTGCTTAGCAACTCTCATGTCAACATAAAGGTCGCGGAGCCACAGGGAAAGAAAGCTGCACAAGCAGCGTCCGGAATACCTCAAGGGGACAGTTTAAGCCCCATATTTTTCATGTATACCCGGAATATGCTCAGCAGAAAGTAAGAAAGATCATTCACAGACTAAAAACAAAATATCAGCTGCTCCCCATAGAAATCAGATACGCAGATGTAGATTTTACAAGTCTCGAGAAAATCAATAGCAAAGAGTTACAGGAAATATGACGGAAATTAAACAAAAAGTTAAACAATGACAAAAGTGAATTACGTCCTTGGCTATGGATGAAAAGTCATAGACAGATACAAAGGAGGTTGGATCGTTACTGGGTGACGAAGATGTTAACGAAGAAAACGCTAGTCAACAGTTGCGTTAAACAGGCTTAGGGCTAATACTATGTGGGTTAGAAAAGACAAAATCAACGAAAAACCTTTTCCCTCTCCAATACTTGAATATCGTTGACGTCTCTTTTGACATATTATTATTTTCAGAAGCTATTAGCTTCTACTTCACAAAAACCCCCGAACGATATTTGCATCTCGATCACGAACTCGCCAAAATAAAAGATGCCATAATGACAGACAGATTGTAATGCACCAAAGATCTGGAAAAGATCACGTCATTCGCCAAGAACATACGAAGGTGAAAGAACCTAATGAAGAGTATATTGTGAAGGCAGCCAAGGCAATGAAGTCAATTAAGTTATATTGATATTTATATAGCGCCGTTCTCCCTAGAAACAAAAGGCTCCTGGCGCTACCACGCTCCACAAATAAAACACCAAGTCATAAGAGAATTCAAAAATAATTTTTTTAAAAGATTAAATTATAAGAAAAGACAAACCGTCAGTAGTATAGATTCTCAAATGGTCTGCGGAATGGTGTTCCAGAGAATGGTATTCCAGATGGTGCACAATTTAAAAAAAAAATATGAGGATGTTCTTGCCCTTGAGGATGGCCAAACAAGCGGGATCATAAGAGGAGCACAGATAATGAGGGGTTGAATATTTTGTCAATAGTTCAGTAAGGCATGACGGAGTAGTGTTTTCCAAATAACAATAAGCGGTGGCTTCCGAGAAATCCGACCCTAGAGAATTGCCACTCTGGGGACCGTGGGCAGCTGCAAAAGACTGCAGCCTTTTATCGTTTTGCCACCAGGGGCGAAACGGCGTGAAGTTCTGTAGTTCGGTGTGGCGCTGCCAAGGACTAAGGGCTCTTGGAAGCCCGCATCGCCCATGCTATCTAAGACGGAAGGCTGAGTAGAGGCTCAGTTGAATCAAATCTCTGCCTCGCAAAGAAAACCTGGCAACACTGTTCTCGAGGCCAAAGAGAATTGATGGGTTTGATGATTGAAGAAAACCTCCGACAAACTCGAACAAAGATCGGGGTGGAGGTTTTGTGTGCGCGTGTGTGTGTTTTTTGTTTTATTTTTATTTTTATTATTTAATTTTTTTTGCGGGGGCTGTTGGTTTTTCTTTTTTTTTTGCTTTTTGTAACAGCCCATAAATGAGAAAGATGTGATAGTTTTCCATGAAATTTACTGTTGCAGCATTTAAGAAAGCAGCGCCAGTGCCCGATTCATATTTATTTCTATCACCTCCCTCAATGCCAAAATCGTGTGGACGAGTCATCAGAACAAACAATAATAATATGTTCTCCTCCGTCGCATATCGTAGATCTCCAGCTGTCTACATGCAATTGGGTTCTGTATAAAGAATACCTGAATCCCAGTATAGAACTGGCAACTCTTCAGCGCCAAGAACTCTTTGGGAGAAGGAAATAGGGAATGTCGTAATGCAGGCAACTTCAAGTGTTTCATGTCTGGAGATTAGCTTGAACATGATATTACGGAACATTAATGAGCTTGGCCATCTTGATAGCATTTCCTCACACAAAATAATAAGTAACACCCAATGGTGTTAAATCGAACAGTGCTCGGCCCCCAATATAAGGAAATGGTATCTCAGAGCGGCGATCGTCTAAAATGCCATACCATTTTTTTTTCTTAGAAACTCCCAAATAGGGGAGTTAAAATCACAGCTGAGCTTTAAATAACGAAAATAGACTTTTTCATTAGTTAAGCACTAATCAGGAGTACTCGTTTCCTAGAATAGTTCAGAAGATGTTTGTACAACTTTATATTAATTCCCGCCTCCCCAACCCCCCCT
>JAOWAY010045347.1:0-11901 GCA_028565895.1 Goniobranchus geometricus
AATACTTTGTGCCAAACTCAAAGATTTGCATATGGCTCAAAATTGTTATAGCACAATACTTTGTGCCAAACTCAAAGGTTTGCATATGGCTCAAAATTGTCATAGCACAATACTTTGTGCCAAACTCAATGATTTTTATATTCAAATCTGTTGTAGCACAATACTTTGTGTGCCGGCAAAATGACTGTTATTCGCATCACATAGATCTTGTCTTGGAGGGAGCACTGTGCTGCTTTTGTAACTTGAAAAGATACATGTTATTGGCTGAGGCCATCACTGTCTGTCATGACATATTTGTTGGTAAGAAAAAATTTATCTTTTCATAGGCCAGTAAAAGTGACACTTAATTTTACAGATAGGCTAAAATAATTTCATAAAACCTCAACACATTTGACCAATAAGAGATGAAATAAATATGATCTTTTCCTATCTTATTCCAATGCAAAGACATCTTGTATAGTCAACATTGTCGAAACCTTTGTCTTGAAATATTAAGGAAATATTTTATGTTTGATTACAGATGAACGAGACATAATTTTGATTGGGAGTCCACCTTTTTGGTAGGTATTCATCAAAAGTTTCCTGTCTGTAAACTATATATTGTCTCTATTGAAGTTTTACTAAAATTGAGGTTTGTTTCCTAAAAGGAGAAAAAGAAGTACCCTCATAGGATGTGTTACTGTCATGTTTTTCACCAAATTTCATTTTTTATCTTCATCATTTTTTTTGCAGTCCAAGCAAGGATGATATGTCAGTGTCTGATGGCAGCAAACTGAAAAAAGACGCTTCTCCTGCAGCCTCACCTGCCTTTGCCCCAACCAGGTGAACAAAGAATTTCAGTCTAGGCATGGATATGCCAGAGAGAGGGTTGCGGGAGAGTGCCTCACCTTTCTTATGTTTTCTCTTCTTAATCCAAAAGTTATCCTACTGTGTCTACCTTTTCTTACAACTCTAGAGATCCAAGACATGAAAAAAGTTGAGAATTAAAAATCAGTTTCTTTATGGTGATAGAAGTCTTTGCTTAAGAATCAAATATCAGTTTCTTGATGGTGGTGGAAGTCTTTATGTAAGAATTAAGTATCAGTTTCTTCGTGGTGATAGAAGTCTTTGCATAAGAATGAAATATCAGTTTTTTCTGTGGTGGTAGGAGTCTACATAAGAATTAAATATCAATTTCTTCATGGTGATAGAAGTCTTTACACAAGATAGAAGTCTTTGCATAAGAATTGAATACAGTAGTGATCGGCTGTGTGTCCGCCGGCTATCTGGCCGTTTCGTCTATGTGGCCGCTTTTGGTACAAAACATAATTTTTTTCTTTAATAAACAGACCTCTATGTCAGACTATGTGGCTGGTTCAAAACCGGGAATTTTGTCTAAGTGTCCGTTTTGCCCGGTGAAAAGTTCATCCTACTCCACATTATTTTGTTGTTAATTCGTCAAAATTCTGTCGTACAGTTGACTGAATGGGACATTTTATAGTCTGTTACGAATGAGTTTCTTTATGATGGTAGGATTCTTTGCATAAGAATTAAGTAACAGTTTCTTCATGGTGATAGAAGTCTTCACATAAGATTTAAGTAACAGTTTCTTCATGGTGATAGAAGTCTTTGCATAAGAATTAAGTAACAGTTTCTTCATGGTGATAGAAGTCTTTGCATAAGAATTGAATTAAGTATCAGTATCATCATGGTGATAGAAGTCTGCTTAAGAATTAAATATCAGGGTTGTTTTTAGGCTGGTAGAAGTCTTTGTTTAAGAATTAAATATCAAGTTTCTTTATGGTGATAGGAGTCTTGACATGAAAATTAAATGTCAGTTTCTTTATGGTGATAGAAGTCTTTACGTGAAAATTAAATGTCAGTTTCTTTATGGTGATTGAAGGCTTTACATGAAAATTAAATGTCAGTTTCTGGTGAAAGAAGTCTTTACATGAAAATTAAATGTCAGTTTCTTTATGGTGATAGAAGTCTTCATAGTGATATAAGTCTTTGCATAGAATTAAGTACAAGTTTCTTTATGGTGATAGAAGTCTTCATGGTGATAGAAGTCTTTGCATAGAATTAAGTGCAAGTTTCTTTATGGTGATAGAAGTCTTTACCTAAGAATTAAAGAATAGTTTCTTAATGGTGGCAGAGGTCTTTGCTTAAGAATTATATAACAGTTTCTTTATTTTTGTAAAAGTCTTTGCTTAAGAATTAAACATCAGTTTCTTTATGGTGATTGATGTGTTTGCTTGAGGATTAAATAACAGTTTCTTTATGCTGGTAGAAGTCTTTGTTTAAGAATTAAATACCTGTTTTCTTTATGGTGGTAGACGTCTTTGTTTAAGAATTAAGTAACAGTTTCTTTATGGTGGAAGAAGTCTTTATTTGAGAATTAAATAACAGTTTCTTTATGGTGGTAGAAGTCTTTATTTGAGAATTAAATAACAGTTTCTTTACGGTGGTAGAAGTCTTTGCTTAAGACCAGTGTATAATTTTCATTGGACAATATAAATTTTATAATACACTTGTGGAGAAAATGATAAAAGATTTCAAATTACCACAATTATATGTTTTAATATCAAGTTTTGTATTCAGTCTTTATGGTAAATTACACAATATTCTTAGTATGGATCTTTTCAATAATCCCATCATTCTTTTTCTTTAGCATTGGCTCTGCAGAGTCCTCAAACACAGAAGAGTTTCTTGACCCAGTAAGACTTGAAAGCATCAACGTTTGGCATTAATAAGACAATTTTTGAAAGAATGAAATGCGTAATGGGCAATAAAGATTTTGGAGGAATCAAAATAAATTGTGGTGGAAATAAGAATCAACTGCCACTTTGTTCTGATTTTACAATTTTCTGCAAGTGAATAGACAAATTGGGGAGAAAAAGAGCTGAAAATACATAAGATAAAGAATATTTTAAAAGCGGAAAGTCTAGAGTCTATAACAATTTATATCTGATTAAGATGTATACATTTGGTAAGGATGTGTTGTCAGTCCAATTCCTTATAATCAATGGAAGTATTTGATTACGAAATTTGGGGGCGGACATTTAAAAAAAAAAATTTAATGGTTAAAATTTCAGTTTGTACTGGGGAGCGTTCTTTTACTTTGTGTTGCTTTTCTTTTTCTTTTAAGTTTAAGACTTTTGTTGGCATGTTCACCAAGAAGCCATGAAATGGTTAACCTCTGCTGATTTCAATATAAGTATAGCACAGTCTTATATGCTGTAGTCAGTTTTTTTAGTTTGATCTGTATCAAAATATAAGTATTTTATGCCCTCAAACTTCACTTTGTTACAAAGAGACTTGCTTTTGAAAATTGAAAGCTACGTCTGGGTTGTAGAAATTCTCAAATAAATGAGTGACTGCCTGATCTGGGAGGTCACATAATCTACATTTTTTAATCCTTGATTATTTTTTAAACTATCATAGTATTGTAAAAGACACATGCTGTTTGACATTCAGCTGAAAATCATTTGACATAGATCAATATGATGTATTTTTTGGATTTTGGAGGGATTGCTTTCAATATGTACATGGTGTCTTTGAAAGGAAACCGAAATAGGTGAGCTGATCATAACTTCTTAACTCCGAAGGCAATCAGATCTAAGATTTGGACATCTGTTATCTGGTCAGGGAAAATGTAATCTGAAAAGTTCATGGAAAAAATTTTCAAAGTGCAAATTTTTAGAGACGAACGGTCATTAAAAAAAAAAATTGTGAAAAGTTGAATTTGAAGTGGAAATTTTTGATATACCCGAATATTGATCTGGATTACTTTGACACTGATAAGGGTATAACCATGTAGAGTCTGCTGAGCTTGCATGGTCTATGAATCTCAGTGTTATCTACCTTTGATTTGAAAACTGCTAAAACTGCTGCTTCACTATTTGTCCAGCTCTTTTTTGGAATACTGCAATTGTTGGAAAGTTAAAAATACTTGTCTCTGTCTATGAGTCAAATAATGATTGTTTGAACCGATGATTGGAAAAGTTTCGTTTTGTCACAAGTAATCTCAAAATCTCAATTTTCAAAAATTTCATGTGATTTTATGAAAAGACTCAAATTGATTTACTCATGGAAACAAACAGTTTTGTTCTTCCATGGTATTAATGGCATCATGCTTTTTATTGTTTTAACCCTCCATTGGTCAAAATTAGGTCTTTGGGTCAAGGCTGAAGAGTCACTTTCCAGCATCCCTGACCTGCCCAGTGCCTTTACAATTTTTTGCTGAATCGCCAATTTTAGATAGTCTCTTCCTTAAAGGGCTATTTACTTCTCTCTGTATTATTTGAGACTTTGACCTGAAACGTCTCATAATTTTCTTGTTAAAATTCTTTTTTTTTTTCTTCTGTGTAATAGCAAAATGTATAGTGTGTGTGTGGACCAAAGATTTAGGACCAGGACTGAGGAAATGAACCTCACTTCACTGGAAACATGATACATATACCTTGTTTTCAAATGGCTTAAAACCTTTTTGGTTATGTTTACCATTTATTCCTGGAGCACAGATCTGAATCTTTTTTGAAACACACAGTCACATATAAAAAATGATCACAAAGACAAAATCATTAAAAAAAGAAAATTCAACTTCAGAAATGAAACAAACATTCCATATATCTTGGGATGAGGCCATAACAATTTTTTTTTTTACCAGTTTTCTTTCTCTATGAAATCAGTGATATGAAATTGGGCATCAAGAAATGCTGGGCTGTTAGTGCAGAGTGGTTTTGAGAGCAGCTGACTTTTGCCGTCCTGGGCCTTTGGGGGAGAAAGAACAGTCCTCCAAGTTTTGTTGGCCCGTTCACTAAAGGATTAAAATTTAGTTCATTGCATTACAGAATATCAAACCTTACAGAGACATAATCTTAAATTTAACTGTTAGATTCTCATTTATTGTTCATTTTGGTAGGAGTAAAATTTCTTCTTATTGGATTGACTTGTTTCTGTAAAGAATTTCAAAACTATTTGCTCTATTTCAAATCTGTTTGCTTGTGGTTTTAGGAAATATTAATTTTTAGATTAGTCTGTTTCTGTTGAAGGTTGTGTCTTGTTTTTTTTAATTTCTGAATTTTAAAAAAATTTGGTTTCCATCTACTTTGCTTTAAGGCTTGCGATTTTCTTTTGCTTTTGCTTTATTAAAAAACAAAAAAACAAAAACCTCAACATATATTGGTTGATTTTTATTTTTTCTTAAAGGTTTAAAATCATTTGATTGGTTTAAAGACAGTTATCTTGTGTAAAGTATATAAATTTTCTTCTGTAGAGCGTCATTTTTCTCTAAAATGAAGTGAAGTTATGATTTGAATCAGGGGATGAAAAGCCCTCCAACTGAAAAACACTCCATGCTGGATAAGTTGATTTCACGTTAGTTGATAAAGGCCTATATACACAGCTGATTGCTACAGGGCTACTGGGTAGAAATGGAAGTTGGAGGGGACGACATGTCTCAGGTAACTGTCATTGATATGCTAACAATTTGTTGTTTTTTTTTAGCTTTTTTTTTCGTTAACAAATGTAGTTAGAAAAAGAAACAAATTGAAAGCCAACTCTTCTCAACCACAACACTTTGAACAAAAAAAAAAAAAATGGTCGAGAAACCACTACCCAACAATAGAGAACAAACAGAAAAACCCCTCTGCGTTCACACCTGACTTATCCACTTTTGACCCAATTTGCTTTTTCCCGGATATGTCAATTTTCATACCTTTGATAATTGGCTATCTTAAAGATACTGTTATCTGTAATAGATCAGCAGTCATGTAAAACTTCTCAAGAGTATTTAGAATCTTACCCAAGTCAAGAAACTGGAGAGAAGAAATAAAGAAAGAAGAAAATTGAGATTTGAAGGGTCAGGAACAATGCTTACAGCAAATACATGTCATGCTTTTATAGCTGAACTGGAAGACCATTTACCCAGCTATCTGGCTGTTTAATACTTGAGTAAGGGAAAAAAAGCGGGGGGAAATGAATCATGCCATGTCTGTCTGGCAAATATGAAACTAACCCAACCTATGTCGTTTTGAGATTTTGCATGGTTTGATTATTCAATGTCTGTCTGGCAAATATGAAACTAAGTTATATTGAGATTTTGCATGGTTTGATAATTCCATGTCTGTCTCGCAAATATGAAACTAACCCATGTTATATTGAGATTTTGCATGGTTTGATTATTCCATGTCTGTCTGGCAAATATGAAACTAACCCATGTTATATTGACATTTTGCATTGTTTGATTTTTTAGGAACTTGCAATTTTGATCATTCTTTTTTTAATCTTTAAAAATTGTTTCGTTTTGTTGTACTGCTTTTGTTTGTATTTATTTGCTTTTTAAAAAAATTGAAAATCAACCATGTTTTATTAAAAATTACAGGTTATTCCCTTTCAAGAGATAGCTGAGAGCATAAGCAAGGATCTGAAATTTAAAATGGCCAGAATGTTTCCAAGTCGCAGTAAGAAAAGCTTTTCTGGAGTCCCTTTGACATTTCTTTCTTTTAACCCATGATACTTTTCTGATTTTTTTTTTTTTTTAACTGTTAGAATTTATCAGAATGATTGCTTGACATACTGTAGCTCAGTTCATTGCCTGTGAGAAGGGCATAAATAGATGTTTTTAGCTGAAAACCTTCACAAAGATGCAGCACAAAAGAAATATTTTTTATTTTACTGCTTTTATTATCTGTGATCCCATGCTAATGAGTAAGTTCTTGTACATATTCGTACATATTGTGCTGCTCCATCGTTTTGTGGTAGACAGTTTGCTTACTGACTGTTAGGTTGTGGGTTTGAATGGGGGAGGTGCGAAGTTGAGTCCTTCAAAAACGCTCTTTATTCACATTTTCTCACCGTGATGTGAAATTTGTACCTGGTTGTTAACAGCTTTGTCCCTGTCTGGGAAAAAAAAAAAATTGTACTTTCCTCTA
This sequence comes from Goniobranchus geometricus, assembly GCA_028565895.1. Taxonomy (NCBI): domain Eukaryota; kingdom Metazoa; phylum Mollusca; class Gastropoda; order Nudibranchia; family Chromodorididae; genus Goniobranchus; species Goniobranchus geometricus. The sequence goes on from JAOWAY010045347.1 coordinate 6,915, forward strand.
ACAGGCAGTCTCCCTCGTCCTTCATGTTACCTGTTGCTGTTGGTTGGGGGGACCCTTGCCATGCACTGTGAGCACATTAAGAAAATGTAAAAGCTCTACGTTTTTTAGTATGAGAAATGAATTAGATTTGAATGCAAAATGATTTCTTGCCCCGACTGCATGCACAAGTAAACGGGATTTGAATATTGGGTTACTAGGATTTATTCTTATTGTTATTCCTATTCAAAGTTGGATTCATATAATTAAATATGATGTAGAGAAACTTATTACATCGTGGATGAAATTCATATCCTACCTATGACAAGCAGTGAGTATAGCTGGACAACGGACGCTAAAACGCTAAGATGTTCACCCTAAATTGGAATTGAATACTCCTCGTAAATATGATTATTCCCCTCTGTCCCACACTTGTGCATTTTCACCACAATGAAATGCCAGTCGGTTTTCTGAAAACCAACCAACTTCTATATTAATTTGTCTAAAACAATCACACTATGCATTATAAGCCTAAACGGAAAGTTTTGTGTTTTGATATCTTGTAGAATTTATCGTTAAATGGATTCATTACAGGTTTTTACTTTGAGAATAGAAACTTATTTTGACTAAAATAATGCTTTTTTATGAAAGAAATTTAGTAGTTAATGATGTCTTGTCAGCGTTTAGTGGATGTTTTTCAAGTTTTCAAGTTTGGCCTTTGAGAAAAGAACCCAATTTGATTTAAATAAGGTTTTCAATGTTTTTTTTTCTTTTCTTTCTTTCTTTTTCTTTTCATAAAAGAGATTTAATATTTTGTCATTTCTTATAAGAGTTCAGTTGATGCTTTTCAAATTTGGCCTTAGAGAATAGAACCCAATTTCACTTAAATAATTATATCACCTTTTTTTCTTTTTGAAAAAAGGACGATTTGATATTTTGTCATGACATGTGTCTCATCTTGAAAGAATTTTAAAATGAAAAATAGGGGATATTAGTAATATTTTAGGCACATTTTTGCTGGTAGCATTGTGGTCTAGTTGTATGACACTCAGCCATGGAGCCAAAAGGACTGGCTTCAATTGGGGCTTGTGTCATCTTTTGAACAATTTAAAAAAAACCTGTTTTTCCCTGCATCCTCATCCTATTTGCCAGTTTCATCCTGTAAAGAACTCCGGGCTCTTGCAAAGCACCCTGTCTGTTTATCATGATTTCACCAAAACTAAGCTGTCATCCTGAAGCATTATAGGCCCTTTCAAATGAAAATGGCAGAACTACTATAAAGGGACAATGACGGTGATTTTAGTCGAAAGCACGTAACAGGAAGTCAGCAAGACCTAGAGATCTAGATTTAGACCTGTCAGGAATTAGAATTCAATTCATCAAGTACGGTGTAAGAAACAAGGTTATTGTTTTTTTTAAATAAAATTCTCCCTCATTTCAATCACGGGCAAGGCCATGGCACCTGTGCTAGTTAGGAGATAAAACTAAGGTTTATTCTGAAAATCGGTAAAATACTGTTTTTGGTCTATTTATAGCTCTTAGATTCAAGGGGGGTAAATCAAATGGGGCTCATTCTCGTCTCAATTAGTTTTATGCCAAAAGGCATACTGAGGTAACGGTAATCCATTGTATTACATTATAGGTCAATACTGTAGTCTGTAGTCTAAAAATAACTCAGGAGGCCAGGTTAAACCCTTTGGATGAATTTGATATCCAAACACGGGAATGTCGGACTGGAATGCCAATTTGGGCAAAAATGTATTAAAGACAATATAAAGAGACTTTCATTTGTATTCGCAAACTACACTCAGATTTGGTTCCGACTGTTATTTGATTTATTATTAAATAGCCAATGTACCAAAACTCATGTACTTCCAAAAGTTGCCATATCAAGAACTTAGGACTAAACCATGCAATCAAGAATAGCCCCAATTGAAATTGAAAGTCATTCTCTGAGGACTAGCAAAAAAGCTAGCTATGCGGTAAGACATATCGTCGTGTCAAAATACCCTTACAGACCAAATTTCCCTTAAATCTGTGCATGGGTTTTTTTTGTAGAAAGCACACAAACATACATTTTACCCCTTTATGATATAGATGTCTTGTTTCATGATGGGACACAAGTTAAGTGTAATAAAACCTTTTAGTTAAGGGAAAAAAATATCTACAACAATTTTAAAGATTTCTTTTTGTTTATACATCTCTGTTCATCTTGTAGATATTGAGATGGAAATGTGCTCAGAGATCAGAAGTCTTATAAAGCAAAGGTATTTTAAACAATGATTTTGTTCTTTATTGCTTTTATTTTCTTTTCATACCCAAGATTTAGTAGTGCTGCAAAAATACCGGAAGAAAAAGATTTCATAGGGCTCATTTGATAAATGCCTAACTTATTTTTACCTGTTTGAGCTATGAGAAAAAAAAAAACGTGGCGACTCTGCAGCTCAGTGATAGAGCATTGACCTGCTGATTGAAATGTAGGAGGTTCGATCCTTGCTACAGACACGTGTTTTTTTTGTTGTTTTTTTTTTTAAGCAAGATATAATGTACACTTTTTATTTTACTTGATCCTGGTGAAAATGGGTACAGCTTTGGCTGGAAAAGTACTTTGCAATAAACCAGCATCCTATTCAGAGTCTGTCACTGTCTGCATTATGCTATAGAAATCGGGATAAGTTCTGGCCATATGAGCCAATTTGGAGTGAAAGGACTACAGAGGAATACGTCTTTTTTAAACTCAGTGTCTTTGGCTAGGCTTACTCTTATTATTTCTATTAAGTCCTATATTTAATAATCAAATCCATTAAAAGTTATAGCAAAATGAAGGAATCGATGACTAGTATTTGAAAATAGTATTATCCAAAAAACGTCAAAAACAGAGCTAAGCATTTATAGAATGAGCATGACAATTTGTCTTACTTTTGAAAATTTTGTTTACATGCTATGTCCAAGTCCCCAATCTTCTTGTATTCCATTTTCATGTATTATATTGACCGACTGAGACAATTCAGTTATTGCATGTGTTCAGAAAAAGCTATCTAAGTTGTTCTTTGCCTGAGGGTCATTGATTGCTGTGTATTTTATAACTTGCCTAAGCTACAGCTGCATTTGACAGAGTTTGGTAGTTTGTTCCATAATCTTACAGGGTCTTGGGACAATAAATGTAAGTGGCTGCCGAGTCTGGATGACAGAGGGTAAAAACTAAATTACCTGATTGGCTTGTTGTACGTCTGCTTGGATTTATATGACATTGGTCTAGCTGAGTCCACCTCTACCTGAGTGAAATGTTGGGACTTATTCTAGCTATTTGAACCTCTAATGTTATCCGTCCTAGTCTTTTGACATTCGATGATATCCTTCCTGTTGTGAATATGCAATCATCTCTTGTACAAAGCTGAATTTGGGCCAACATGGAACGCAAAAGGTTTTTCCTATCCACCACCCGTGGCCACCATATCTGGTAGATGTGTGAGAAATGCCTCCAAGGGTGCCCAAACAGTTTTGGTTTTGTATTTCAATTGGTTTTTGATTTTACTGAAAAATTTTTGTTTGTTCCACCGCAATTTCGCCTGGCCGCTCCATTCAAATTTACCTTCTTTTGGGGTAGAGATACCAGCGCAATATCGATGCTTGTTAGTTGATAATCCTATGGAATTCTTTTGTACTTTCCCCACTTGTTGTGTTTGTTTTTTTGCTTTTTTTGTTGGTCTTGATTATTTTTCCAATCGCAACATGATTGAGGACATCTGCTGCTCTTTACGGATGACTGGTTGTAGCTATACCTTCTTGTTTTTCTGAAGTGGATATCCTTCTAGACATCATCAAGTACCCTTGCTATTGAGAAGATAGTAATCTTTAACTGGCTTCTCTGTCATTGCCCGTGGCAGCGTTGCTGTGGGGAAAGGCTTTTGACTTTTAATTGCAAGGTTCTGAGTTCAAAACTGGGTACCGTTCCTTTGTTTAGTCCTTGGAACATTTCCCTCAAGTGTTATTGAGTACTTGGCTTTAGACAGAGGAAGATCTTGTCAGCATGTTAGTACAAGTGCCCCTGTAGAATGGCTACATCTCTGCATATGAAATTGAGATGGCATTTGGTTGGAAAAGGCATAACGGGGAACACCTGTATTGAGCTTGGAGCTCATTTAGTGGCTTTAGCTCTGTCTAAAAGCTTTAATTAAAAAGAAGAATATTCCTTCTTCTTTGATGTACGTATGCTATTCATCAGGATGTGTATTATGATACAGTGGAGTCGGCTTGAAATAAACTCTAAGCCAGGTTGAGAAAGTCGAAAGAATACAGAGAAGAGCATGCAGATTTGTGCATAACATATACAACAGAACTGACAGTGTGGGCGGAATGGTGAAGAATGCTAACTGGTCTTGCTTAGGTGAGAGGAAATCTAGACAGAAAACCAAGATCCTTCACAAAGCATGGAAAGGCGAAATAGTAATACTCTTGGAAGGACGAAGAAACAAATCAAGAAAGAGCAACACATATATTGTCCCATACTTAAGGGTAACCACCCACATGTACTCTTTTTTACCACATGCTCTTCTATTGTGGAATTCCTTACCCCAGCCTATAACAAACACAAATAACATGGATTGATTTGAGCAAAAACTCAGGAATGTAACCTTGAGATCGGAATAGACCTGTCTTTTCATGTTATACAAACAGTCATGTTGTTCTTCATTCTCATGAAGTTGTCACTTAGTGGATAGGATCGGATTGGACTCTTTCTGACGGATCAAGGAGTTTATCTTAAGCAAGGGTTACTTCTTGAACCATTTTCAAGGGAAATGACTTTTTTATGCCAAATGAGAGTTGTAAAAGTCCTGTGATTGAGATCTAATCTAGTGACCTTCTGCAATGTTTGCTTGTCACAAAAGAGGAGGAGAAGGGACAAGGGATAGGGGATGAGGGTGAATCCCAGCAAGAAACGGCCTTATGGACATGCAAAACCCACACACCCACTGGCTGGGTGGGGGGGGGGGGGGGGTGTATAATGGAC
>JAOWAY010045458.1:0-11900 GCA_028565895.1 Goniobranchus geometricus
ATTAGCTTATAAAGTCTTGAATTTAGGCTTTTCTCGCTTAATTCACCATCTTTTACGCAACATCGGGTTCTTGCAGGATTTTTAGAATTTGAGGACATGGCTTGCAGGCCAACCTGATTTGATGCGCTTGCACCCATGATGATGCTATTTAGATGTTCATCTATGCAAACGTCTGTTTGTCTATTCCAGTTGCGTGATTTTCCAAATAAAATCTTCCAAAACAGTTGCTTGGTGTAGTGTTAACCTAGTCGGATGTCTTTTTCTTGCCACTCGGCAGTATATTGATCAATCCAGCAAATCTTTCTCTTCAATGTGGAATTCTCATCTCTGCCTCCAAGTCATCAGCTTTTATACTAAAGGTTTAGTGGAATGATCTCGTCAACATGTTTGTCAATATCCATCAACGAAGCATCTCAACCACGTCTGCTCTCATCTCAAAGTGACGTGCATCATTTCCAAGTGAAAGGATTGTTGTTGCAATTGTTGGAAATGGATGGAATCTGCTGGTTCCAAGGTCTCTTCGGCTTTGATTGCCAGATGCATGAAAAGTGATGAGATCGAAACTAAAGCAGTGCGCTGCAACCTTCAATTCTCTGCACCTCATCATTAAAGTTTTTTCCGTCGAGACAACATTTGAGGCATAATCGGAGTTGGACCCAAGCACATGACAGCATATAAATTGAACTTTGGAGATCCTCTGACCATTTGTTTTAGTCTTGTTTCAAACACTTCTCTTCAGAATTCTTTCTGTTTTGAAAATCCTTCTGATTACTTTTCGACAGAATGTTGCCCAAAAGTCTAGTTGATATTATCATATATGCCCTCAGCTGTAATTAAGGAATTAATTTCTGAAGGTCAGGCCCTAATTTTTTCCTTTTTTGAAATACTCTTGCAAGCATTGTACTTGTTGGTATTTCCAAATAAGCAACAGCTCAAGTCTTCATGTTTCTTTGTTATTCATAAAACATACAAAGTTTCCATATACTTAAAAAGCCTTTCTGCACGTTAAGAACTACTAGTGGACTCTTCAAAAATACTTACATTGTATTGTGCCACTTCCTTTTTGTGTTTTGAATTTTCTGTTCTGACTTGAAAGTGTTGGAGAGTCAGCCTCAAACAGGATGCTGCCACCAGCAAAGTTATGATTGCCCATGTATGTGTTTCTAAAATTATATTCAGCAACAGCGTGGCATTTATTTTTAACACAAGTGGTGGGGAAATTTGTCCATTATTTATCTGTCCTTTATATAAGTATTGGCACCTGAAGTTTTGTTTTTTGTAGAGAAGGTACTTATTTATGTACTTCGTTATTGTTGTTTTTATTTGGTCTATTCAAAGAAATGAATTCGTGTTGATTTTCCCTTCCTTTTCCAAACAAACAGGAACCTTTATACGGGCGTTCATGGATATGATGATGAATTGAAATGTAATGTGTGAAAACAATATATTCATCTTGTACTTAAAATCATGAGCACTGATGACATTACAGAAAAAAAGAAAAACTGCAAATATCATTTCACAAAATGAAGTACGGTGTGCAAAAAGCAAGGTATCCTCTCGAAGTAAAAGTAACAGAACACTCTTGAGGTGGTCAAGAACAAATTCCGATGCCGGGCCATTATTACTTTATGTTTCTCCAATCCATCCTCACGTTCTCAGATTTCCCCAGTATCAAATATTGCAAGGATCATTGTGTTACCGTAAACGTTTGCTAATTGCAGTAAACACATTAAATCTTGCCCGAAAATGCCTCATGGGATGGATTGAACTTGGGGTTAGCTTTGTTCATTCAGTTGAAACGGAGAGATATAAGGAACACAAATTTTGTAAATTTTCAAATGTAAATTCAGCCTTAATCAGACACATTTTCATGAGGTCATCCGGATGCATTGGATTCGTTTTGTCGTCCTCTTTCCATTGATATGATACCTTAAAAGTGCTTGTAACAAGAAAATGCGTTGAACTTGTTTTAGAGACGACTTTTCTGACTTCGCTGGTAGACTATAAAATTGTTTTAACCTGAGTACTTTTGAGATTCATCCTGTCCATATATTCCCTGGCCAGCCAGCCTAGATCTGGTTTAAAATCTTATGATTTGCCCATGACACGATATATAAGGCTTTATTCTAATTTATATTTGTCTTTTTTTTCCTTTTACAGAGCATCCTTAGAAGATGCAGAGAGTGATATTGAAGCTTTGGAAGTCCGTCTTGATAGGGTATGACATCATTATGTTGATTATTATATCATCATCATCATCATCATCAAGTACCGGGTCTGAGACAGGCATTGGCGACCATGACACGCCATTCAATTCTCTGTTCAGACAATCTCAGGAAGTTAATGCTATTAGTTTTCTGCATCTTGTTTGTCATCCAGTGGTTTAAGCTCTCCAAATATGTCACTCTCTGCCTGCCCCTACTTCTTGTCCCCTCAGTTTATATGACCTAAAAACTTCAGTTGTCTTTGTCTGATTGCCTCCAGCAATGATCTTCCTACTCCTGCTGCTTCCAGTACTGCATTGTTTGTTTTCTTTTCTTTCCATGAGATTCTTAGCATCATCCCCAGAAACGACATTTCCGCTGCTTCCAGCCTTTTCTTACAGTCTGTTTATATTATATACACTAATAAATTTTTGTCAATGTTAATCTCTCTATAATGAATCATAACTAGCTATAATTAGACAATGGTCAGGGGATATCCTGGTTTGTTATAAAGAGTAAGCAGATTTTTCCAGTTTTTAGATCATTCAAGGAAAATCTTAGATATTGTTTATAATGGCATGGGTGGAGAAGGCATTTTATAGCATAGGAAAAACTAGTGAATTTGACCCGTTTGCCATAATAACCAGTAAAGGTGACCATCTTGAATTTTAATTTTATTCAAGTTGCAGTAACTTAAAAAATTTCCAACAATATTCATTTTTAAGAATTTGAGATTTTCTTTTTGTCTTTTTTAAAATTTTAAAGTGAATGAAGTTGTCAATATAATATGTTGAAAAATAGAGATGTGAATGAATCTGCAAATAATGAAATATTTTATAATACAATATTTTATGAAATTTTGCTTTAGAATTGGTGTAAAGTTTTAATGTAATGTTAAACGACAATTGTGATTCATGGACTAAGCATTGAGGCTGCCTTTATGACCATGGTGTAGCCTATATGCAAGGCTTAAATTATATTCAAGCTTGATAAACGGCTGAAATTTTAGAAAGCTAAGCTATGTGGATAATTGATTGCAGAAGAACTAAAAATTGGCGGTTTGATAATTTCTTTTCATTGACGTCCTGAAAGGTGTTTTTATTTCTTATTGTTTGGTTTTTTTTTGTTTTGCTTTTTTGTTGTTGTTTTTTTTGTTGTCTTTTTTTTTTAAGCTGTCAATCCATTCACTATTAAGTTATCTTGAAAAATAGCTTTGAAGTGATATAACTGTATTCCGTAGAAGGAAGTGGTAGTAAAAGTAGTCCTTTCAAGCCGAATGGGCTCATAAGGCCGTAGCTTATCCCAGTTTCTTTTGCATGAAGTGGACATTGACAGAAAATTTATCCATCGCTCTCTGAAGAGGATGCTGGTCTATTGCAGAGAACTTTTCCAGCCAAAGCTGTACCCATTTTCACCTGGGTCGAGTGAAGCAACAGGGGTAAATTTTCTTGCTTAAGGAAAAAACGCATGTGCACGCAACGACATTCGAACTTGCTGCCTCTAGGTCAGCAGACCAATGCTCTACCACTGAGCAACAGCGCCCCTTACTGTGTGAGTATCAAGTATTTTAAACTCTCCTTATGTGCAGGCCCTCTAAATGAAATATATCTGTATGAGATTTTTGCAAGATTTTCAAGGCATTTCATTTATCATTACAGATCTTCCAATGAGGGAGAAAAATCAGAATCACACTTGAGTGCTTTGATGATGCTCAGCTCACAGCTGCTGTCCACGGGCCGATTTAACAGTGGCTTGCCGTCCTTGATTACCAAAGGGTTGGACTCAGAGCAGATTTGGCAACAGATTGAACTTCGCAATGAACACAAATTTGCTTTAACGGCTTGTACTAAAGAAATTGTGACCATACAGAGAAGAAAAAGGCAAAAGAAGAAAACATCTAAAACAAAAAAGAGTGAAGATGAGGAGGAGAACAGTTTATTAGGAGGTGACTCAGTTAGAAGTGGTGAAGAATCAGACAGTTCTGATAATGATGTTGACGGTGCTTTAGCTTCAATTAAAAAGAGGTTACAGGGAAGTGATGAACACGAGGATGAGCTCTCTGACTTTGACGACAGCGATGAAGAGGATGAGCTTGATTTTGATTTCAGTGTTGAGAAAGAACTTGCCAGGTGCTTATCAGATGAGGAAAGTGAAGAAGATAGTGGGAAAAAATCTACTTCGTCTAAAAGTGAATCAAAGAAAAAGGTTAAAAGGACTACTGTTGTTGATGATAAATTCTTTAAAATGGCTGACATGGAGGAATTTCTAGATGCTGAAGATTTTAAAGAGGAGAAGAGGTTAAAACAGGAAAAGCGAGGGCATGAAGATCAAGAATCAAGTGAGGAAGAAGAAGATGAAGAGGCCGATGAGGATATTGACATGTTTGCAGCAGATTCAGAAGATGATGGCGTAAGTGTTAAAGAATGTGTAGTTTGTAATTCTGATGGTTGGAGGTTTACAAAGTTTTTTCATAGTGTTCTTGCTGACAATGCATCAAATTCATTAAGCATCATTCTCTGAACATATAACTCAAAATCAGTCAAAGGTCTCTTGTTGATCGCAAACGTATTGAATGCAGTTCGTCCGGTTTTAGATGAGAAAAATCTGTATTTCTTGTGACACATTTCATGGTGTTTTGTCATGGTTTATACAGGTCCTTAACAACAGCCCTCAATAATGGTCCGGGAAAAGACATTACTGCTTTTAAGGATTTGAAAAGCCTTTGTTTTTTAACAAACGCTGGGGAAATCCTTGAAAACATTTTTTTTCGCTAGTCTCTCATTTGGATCACACATCTTGCCAATTGGTTATATTATCAGCCCCCAAGTGAAAGAAAGGTATTGACCAAATTTTTGTTTTAGATGGGAGAGAGACTGGAAAAGTTTAAATCTTATATCCTTCCATCCAGTCAGACATCGCTGCAACAATTTGTCTCCTCTCTGTTTCTGCTTTGGCCTGCTTTGATCATTCCTACCATGGATTCCATATACCTGCTGCCTTTGCCTGTCTCAAAAGTTTTCCTCTCAGGTTTTCCTTGGGTCTTCCTCTCTTTCTTCTCCCTACAACTTTCAAGCTCAAGACCTGGTTAGTTTTGTCATTCTGCTATTTTCCCTTCTGCAAGTGTCTAAGTATGGCCAATGTACTGCCATCTTCTTTTCCTTATACACCGACATCTGATTTTAGAGGTTGGTTTGTCATCTCTCTTATTTCAGCTGATGTTTTGAAGTGATTCCATTTGATATGAGAGTTTTTTTTTTGCAGGGACTTGTTTTAAAAGGCATACATTTCTTTTTTCTTTATATTTGTGAATCATTTTTGAGCTCTCACAGGCATATTATGTAAGGGTTGACAGCACATTTGAATGGAACAGCCTGAGTTTGGTTTTAATTGAAATGGATTCAGAGTAGATCTTTTCAAAACTCCTGAAGGCATCTTCTGCTTTTCTAGGTCAAATGTGAAGTTCTGTTTCCATCTTGTTCCATAAAGCTTCCTAGATTAGTAAAGTGAAAAATTTTTCCAATACTTTTACCATTTAGTCGTGAGGGGTTAATTTCAGTCCTAGCAGTGGTCATAAGTTTTATTTTTTCAAACGTTATGAAGAGTCCAATACTTTTGACCAATTCTGAGAGCTTGGATGTTTTCTTTTCAATCTTCTCACTTACCAGAGCAGGCCATTGCGAAATCCAGGTCTTCTAGCTGCTCTCTGTCTACCCATGGCATACCATTTCTTTACCTGAGCCTGTGTACTTTCCTGTTATGAAATCAATTTCTGCACCAAAGAGTAGCTGTGATGATATACATCCCTGCTTCATGCCTGTCTTTGTTTCAAAACAGTTGCTTAAACTTTCTCCATATATTTTAGCTTTTTTTAAAGGGACAGTCTGCTGTCAGTGGAGGATTAAAAAAAAACTGAACTGATTCATGAAAAAGAAAAAGCCCATATTTTGAGGAGTCAGCTGGATTTAGCAAAAAATTCATGTGTGTGTGCGTTCACTCTCAATGCCAGGATTGAGGATACCTAGTCTAATATCTTTTGTTTGATTTCCAACTGGTGTAGGAGTTTTTTGGTTATACTTAACATTCGTACTACTTATCTCATCACTTTTCTATTTGGGATTTCCTTCTCCTTCTTTGTCTGTAACCACCCTCAACTAAGATGATTATGATATTGAAAAGGATTATGACTAGTTCTCCCCACACATCACGTAAGAGGCAGCTAAGGGTTGAGTGAGAGCTTCTTCTCTCATTTTTCTTCTTCTATCAGTGATCAGGCTCTCTTTTGTGTCTGCAGAGGAGGGATAATTTTGCTAGGAGTGTGGAGGTAGGCATTTGTTGGTAGACATCTCCATCCCCTATTTGTGTGCTTGCATGACTTAAAAATTCTATTGATCGGGATTACTTGCTATGTAGAGGACAAGTACTTTTGTATACAAAGGGCAAAGTAGAAAGTCAAGGGTGGTTATCACAGCACACAGTTTGGGGTTTGATTGCCATTGTTACTTTGTTCTATATTACTTTTTTAGAGATATATTTTTTAGTCTGTAGATCATCTTTCCTTGTAGCCTTTTAATAACAGTACTAGCGCTCTAAGAACATGCCCTTTCAGTGATTGAAATATCATGCTGTTAGACAGACTGTGAACATAGACGGATTACAAGGGACATGATCTATAATTTACTCGAGATTCCCATGGTCTCATTTAACAACCAATCAAATGCAAGCCCACAAAGGACTGTGTACATGATCAAATCTAATGAACTCATTTCTTATCAAGCCTGTCAATCACGCAATAAATCCCTACATGCTAAGCAAAGAATGTGTAGCCTTGTGGGTGGAGGGGTGCAGGCGAAGCCCAGTCACTCAAAACTGACCAAACACAACGAATCAAGGAAGTCTCCTAATTCACCGTCACCACATTGATGAGAAGCATGTCATTGATTTAATTGACTTAGTGTTTCGTAACATTCATTGAGCGATAAAAGACTTCGGATATATTTTGGTGTAAAATCATTGTTTTCTCTGTCGCCATATCTCAGCAACATGATGCCTCACTTTCTGGCAAGTAGAGCCATGTCATTTGTTGATGACTTACCCAGCTGTGATCATTGTTTGTTTTGTCCAGGTGGATAGAAAGCCTCCTTTCCATCTGTCAAGTCCGTGGCGGATTGAGAGCTGTGTCTTGTTAACAGCCTACCCAGCGGGGCAGTGATCATTGTTTGCTTTGTCCACGTGGGCAGAAAGACACCTATCCGTCTGGCATGTACATGCACATCTCTACTAAGCGTAATAAAAGCTAGATGTATGGCTTAATCAGAAAACAGGAATTTTTAGGCATTTAAGTGAGAGGTCTATGAGAAAATGAAATCAATTTTGTCAAATTAGAAAGAAAACTTTCTGTTCAAAATCATGTTGTTAGCCGTACCGGGGCGTGTTGTAATGGGGGCCAATTTATATAGAAAAAATTTTGTTGTCTGGAAAAGCTGTGATGTAAGGCGGACCATGTTCTTAGCCGGAGTGTTGTTAAGGCGCCAGTACTTTACCAGATATTGCTATGTATTATGCTTATTCTTTAAATGAAACAGCCCTAAAATACGAAATAAAGAAATAAACTTTGTGTGTAATTTATTAAATGTTGCTATTAAATTTCCTTGCCTCTAATCCTTATGATATTTTTAAATTCTCATGCACTTCAATGCAGGAAGCTGCTGATGCAAAATATTCAGATTTCTTTGACCCTGTGGATGATGAAGGAAGCAACAAAGAGAATCAGATGGATAACACTGATGAGGAGAATGACAGTGAGGAAGAGGACCCTGAAGAAAGTAGTACAAAGCTCAAGAAAAGAATGTCAAAAATAAAAAAGAAGAAATTGAAAATTGAGTCAAGTGAAGAAGAAGAAGAAGAAGAAGAGAGTGATGATGATGATGGCAATGAGGAAGAGGAAGAAAAAAATGAAGATTCGGAAGAGGACGATATGGATGTAGATGTAGATGCAGAAGACGAAATTGGAGCCATTGAAAGCAACAGCAGCGAAGCAGGTGACAGCGTACACGGAGAGCAGGACAATGGGAAGGGCAGTTCTAAGAAAAAGGTGTCTTTCAGTAAAGATCTTCTGAATAGGTAAGTCCTTATAGTCACATCATGTCAACATTTTTGTTCCCTTTTTTTCCCATCTCTCCTCTAAGCTTAAACCTTACCAGATTGGAAAAAAAGGAAAAGAAAGTAATATATATATATATATGGGTAGAAAAGGGTAAAGCGTTACCTATTTTTCAGTTTTGTTTGCAGCATGGATTAGTGTTCAACAACATTTTTTCTTTTGAAATGAGAACGTCTTTTCAATGACTTCATTCTGCCTTTTATTGTTGGCTGAATATTTACTTACCAAAGAATGAAACCTTTGTCATTCCCAAGATACGCAAGCCATTATAATGCATCTTAATACACAACTGTTACAGTAAAAGGTCCATCTTTTTTTCGCAATTCTTTTTTTTTTTTAGGTGTGGTGGTGGGGGCGGGGGGACATTGGGTATAAACAATGTATTAACTGTTGCTTGTTTTGTTTTGTCTTGTCCTTTTGTTGTTTTGGAATTTATAGTTTTTAAAATAGACTACACAGAGTCCTGTTAGTCAAATATTTTCATGATAAATTGATGTATTTCATGCAGTCCATTTACACAAAATAGTCCATATAATATGTTTTAATGTGAATCTTAAGATAATTGTTTGCCTCTCTCAGTGACGAAGATGATGATGATGTTGAAGAAGATGCTGGAATCCAGAAATCAAAGCAGAAGTCAACTTTTGAATTGAAACAGGAAAAGGTATGCTTTACCTTTTTATGTAACTTTTCTTTGTTCGACGGTCAGAAAAATATCCATAGCACTTCTATTTAATGAAAAGTCATGATATCCTAATCTCCTCACCAACTTGTTGTGCCAATATTCATCTTGCCTTTTCATAAAGAAGAGTAAAGGGAGGAGCCAGGAAGACAGGTCTGGAACGTCATAGTGTGTTTTTTTCTTGAGGAAAGTTTGGTATTGCGTAATAGGGCTGTGCAGGAGCACCAAGCCCCTTTCACCTTAACTCAAGAACCGAGCTGCGGTTATATCAGGACCCAGTCCGCTTATTATCCGAAGAAAGATGCGGCTTGATCACGACCCGATAGTGTGGCCACATGGCCATGAGGTCAAGGGATTCAACCTTTAACCTCAGTGGTGTTATGAGCTCGAATCCGGCCTTTGTGTTGTTTAGTCCTGATCCTTATGAAAGGCTATTTACATACATTTCTTCACCCCACCCAGGTGTTATGGAGTACCCAACTATAGGCAGAGGAGGATCTTGTCAGTAAGCTAGAACAGGTGGGCCTGTAAAAGGGTTGCATCTCTGTATACTCTACATGGAGTTGAGAAGGTTTTTAATTGGAAAAGGTCTGTCGGAAAACACTTGTACAGTGCTCTTACCACATTTAGTGGGTTTAGAGCCATAGAGAGCTCTGGTTTTATTTTGTTTTTGTTTTTAAATATTGTATGCATACAAGCCCCTATACACCATCATTGGACATATAGCGTTAAAGGTTTTCAAGATAGATGAATTGAGTAAAATAGATTTTTCAAAAAGTGTTGAAACTAGAAGTGTAGGAAACTCACTGTTTAGTTCAGTGTTACGTTTTGGATTTCTGAAAGACTTACAAAGCTATCGTGGTGGCATCTTTGAAAGGGATGTTAAGAAAACCTTAGGCTAATACACTCTACAATTGTAATTAACAGATATCAAATTATAGTTAAGCTTTGCGTTAAGAAAAAAAAAGAAATTAAGGCATGGATGTAAGCATCATAAGGTTTGATATATTTTTTTCTAAATTAGTGATATTATTCAAAATATGATGGAAGCTCTTCATTAAATCTTCATTAATGCAATTGTAATAACATCAATACTTTTTTAAGATGTGAGAAATTTATAAACAGCAGCCACTACAATTGAGACTTGTTAAATAGGAAATCTGGCTAATTTAAACCTCTGAAAACAGTATATTTGCGATACAATTTACTGCCAGATAGCTTTATTTTTGAGAGAAAGAAAATGACAGTATGAGATTAATACAAATGTGTTCATGATATGATTTTGTCACATTCAAAGTAAGAAAATTGAAAAAAAAAAATTCGGTTTAAAAAACGAATGATATGAAATAGAAAAACGAATGGTCTCCTTAAATGTGAATGGTTCATCTGGAAGAACTTAACAGTTCAGAAGGAAGCAGTTAGATCAATAATGTTTCCCCATATCTTGTACATTTTCTGCCTGCAAGTGTCCTGTGCAGTTTGTAGTTTTAATGGATTTGGGTACTTCACAGGAAGTATTGTGACCTGTACATTATTTTGCAATGAGTGGTAAGGCCTCCCTAGAAAACGGAGTATTCACTCGCACTACAGTATGCCCTCTGGTATTGATTGAACACCTTTGAGAGATTGGAAAATCGTCCCGATTTCCCAGGGTGAAACTTGCATAGATGGAAATGTCATCACTGCATGCAAACCTATGAATGCACGTCTTTAATTGGTCTGGTGATTTGAATAACTCTAAAGCTCCGCCCCTAGCATTCATTTCGACTGCTGACCAGAAGCGCATGGCTTATTTTACAACATTGAGAGTTTGGTCCATCATAATTCAGGTGACGGAATAGTTGAAACTGGCTTGTTAATCCCAGACGTTGGCAGCAATTGCTCAATGGCAGGTAATAGACTTTATTATGCAGCTTTATCATCCACTTGATGACATCTTCTTAGAGCTCATTTTCTTAGTTTGTACCACTGCTCCATGAAACAAGCTGTGCATCATTCATTGCAAGGTTTTTTTTTTAACTTAGTCCAGGCAATTTTCTTTGTTCTGTTTATTGTCTCATGATTACATACTGCCTTGTCCATGTGTAATGTGAGAGATTGGGGTGAAAATGTGAAAAATTATACTTGAAATCTCTGAAATTAAGAAAACACTTGACAAAAGCATCCCGATTTGCCAGGACATTGTCTCAATTACGGATATAAGTACATTGTCTCAATTACGGATATAAGTTATAGAGAAAAGGTTCCATTGCTTTGAATTTTGTCCTAATTTCTTGGGTTTCCTGATTACCCAGAGCCCACTAGAAGATTAACAAAAATCCTACTGTATTTCAAAATCTGTATTTATGAAGGAGTGTCTTTTAATTTAAGAACGTACTATTGGATTTGCTTGTTTTTACCAGCTGCAAGCAAAAGCAAGGGAAATGGAAGAGTTGAGTTTGAAAGAAACTCCATGGGAACTGACAGGAGAAACAAGCTCTACTAAACGGCCAGAAAACAGTCTATTGGAAACCGTTTTAGATTTCCAGCACACCACCAGAGCAGGTAAATGTATTATTGGGATGAATAAGATTAAAAGTTGCCATGGTTTCCATCCTTGTATGGACTGTATTTCTTTCATTATTCGATTTGGGCTGTCTGTGTCTATGGGCATGTGCTTTTACCGTTAACCTTATGTGTTTTTTTTGTCAGATCTCTCTGTATGTCCCTTTCTCTCGTACCGTCTGTCTCTGTTTGTCTGACTGTCTGTCTGTCTCTCTCCCCCTCTCTCTCTCTCTCTCTCTCTCTCTCTCTCTCTCCCTCTCTCTCTCTCCCTCTCTCTCTCTCTCTCTCTCTCTCGCTCTCTCTTTCTCTC
>JAOWAY010045569.1:0-18677 GCA_028565895.1 Goniobranchus geometricus
ATGACCGCTTGCCCTCGCTATATTTTCACTGCCTGCGCGCTTCTCAGGTGGGTCACGTCAGGCGCGTTTTCACTGCCGGCGCCTTTCTTGGGTTAAGCACGAAAATTCACACCTCTTGCTTCACTTGCCCTCGGTGTAAATGGGTACAGCTGTTACTGGAAAAGTACATGGCAACACACTCAACATTCTATTCACAGAGTGATGGATGAAGTCTGTCATTGTCTGCTTTATGCCATGGAAACTGGGATAAGCTCCGGCCTTATAAGTTGAGTTGGCACTAAAAGTTTACTTTTTTCAATACTCTGTTTTTGCAGATAACATATTTGATAGTCTATGGGTAGTAAATGGGTTTTGCAACAGTGTTAAGCTTGATGTAATAAGTTTGTAGAATAATTGATGTCAAGTTAAGACATACGAGAAAAAGAACTTTTTAAGAAAGGACAGCGATAAGCAAATATGTGACTTTGTACTGAATGTCTATTTCCTGATTACAGTAGATTAGGTTAGCTGAATCAAATACCTTGACAAGTCACAATATCTATGCAGTAAAAATCGTCACTGGAAAGTCTCTCAAAGGACGGAAGTGAAGAGTTGTCTGGTCAGTGGCCTCCACAATCTACCAGGGGTGACAGGCTTGGCTTGATTGAAGCTACAGCCTGTGCTGTTTTTACTTCAATTCCATGTTGTAAACACTTTGGAATCCAAGACTAACAAGATGGTTTTTACCTTTTTCTCTCTCATTTTTTTTTTTATTACTGTCAGGTCCACCAAATTTCACAATTTTGTAGACTCTTGCCTAATCAAAGACTACCAGTTGCGACTTACCACCGAGCAATTACTCAAACATGCTTTTATCAAAGATCAACCCACAGAAAGGCAGGTTCGAATCCAGCTCAAGGATCACATTGACCGACACAAGAAAAATAGAAAAGGTTGGTTCTTGGGCTGGGAACTGGGGGTTGTCCTACTGCATATGATGTGTTTTTTTTCGTGATCATTATTATTATTATGATAATTATTATTATTATTATTATTAGTTGATGCCAGAGCAACTTAACATTTTTAATTGCAAAACAACTAATGCATTGAAGCATTTCATTTCTTTCTCTCTTGCCGGTAAAATTGTAAGAGTGAACTGTATGCCAATTAGAGATACTTGTCATCAATATTCCATACTGTGCAAACTTCACACAGTTCTTAATAAATAATAACATATCACATTATACAGTTTGCTAAAGTTGGCTCAAATTAATAAAGACCTACCTGGGGCTTTGATGACCTCACCATCCAATCTAGCAGCCATACTGAGTGAATCTTTTCCACCGTCAACAGCCACACCCACTGCCTTCATGAAGTCGCACATAGCCACACATGCATCCAACAGAGCTGCCCCTTCCCCTTCAAGTTTAGCAGGCCACATCCAATTACCACTGCATTTAACATCCTTGAGAAAAGTAGAAAGGAAAAAAAAATAATTAAAACCTCTGAGCTTTATCTAACAGGACTAAAAAATTGAAACCACACAAAGTTAAGAGGAAAGGTGACTATATTATCACTGTAAAGAGATGGCAGATCATGAGGCCTAAAGTGAAAAAAGTCTGGACAGGAAAAAGTCAAGCATAGCTGAAGAAACATGGAACTACAATGAATTTATATTCCTTATTTAAGATCAACTGATGAAATAAAACTTTCTGGACCATGATAGGTCTATCACGACCTATTTCAAAATCCATTCAAAGGGAAACCCTAAACTTAAACATAAATATAAGAACCAGTTTGAGTCAAACTTCATAACAAATGATTACAATTATACACTCCAGGTAGTACATCTACAACAATACATAAATTAGGCTGGATCACTCTAGAAGAACACAGGGCTTGGATTAAGTCTACACTTCTCTCTCCATAAACACGTAAATAATCTAATTGACATACCAATTGATACGTACCAAATCAGCAACCATTGCATTAACACTAGATTAAACAAAAGGCAAAACTATAATGTACCACATTCAAACCTAAATTCCTTCCCAGCTCACTTACAATGTGGAACAGAATACACATACATCCTTCAAATAGTCCATCTGCCATGTTACCCTCAGATCAAAGTGTAACATATCAATGTTTTTCATCTTTCTTTTTCTTTTTGGTCATGCGCTTCAACAATGATACTCAATACTCAATTTTACTGAGTCAGTCGGATTATTTGAAGCAGAAGAAGAAATGAAACTAAAGTGAAACAAACATTGACTTGGTTTATTTTTTATTTATTCATAAATAAATCAACAAGATATTAAACTTATAAGAAGAGAGTAATATGATATATAATTTACTGCTATGAACTCTTCAAGATCTGAGACTTTTGTTGTTTCCACTGAAGTCGTTCCCAAAAATGGGTTTTTAAACTGTTAAACACACAAAGATGTGACTTTCAATATTAAAACGCTCTTTGTCATTGTGCATTATAAATTAACGGGTGAAAGGATTTTAGTAAAAATCATACTAAGAAGTATTTCCCTTGAAATAAAACAAATCAATTATTAATTTTGTCTCCTGTATAATGATGTCCTCCTTAAGTAACCATGCTCACCTTCAGATCAGAAACATAAGCAAACATGAGATTTGTCAAGGCCTCAGCAACAGACAGGCGTGCTCCAGCAGCAGGGTCAAGCAAGCCTTTAATTGGCTGCTCTCCTATGGAAGTAGCAGCTCCAACCTGGAAATATAAATATTGGAAGGCCAAATGTATTCCGTCTTACTTCAATATAAGGTTAGAACAAGGCAAACATATTCCATTCTTCTTCAATATAATGTTAGAATAAGCCAAACACATTCCATTCTTCTTCAAGATAAGGTTAGAATAAGCCAAATGTATTCCACCCTATTTCAATATAAGGTTAGAATAAGCCATATGTATTCCATCCTTCTTCAGTATAAGGTCAGAGTAAGCCAAACATATTCCATCCTACTTCAATGTAGGGTTAGAATAAGCCAAATGTATTCCATGCTACTTCAAAGTAAGGTTACAGTAAGCCAAATGTATTCCACCCTACTTCAAATAAGATTAGAATAAGACAAATGTATTCCATCCTATTTCAATATAAAGTTAGAATAAGCCAAATGTATTCCATCCTACTTCAATTTATGGTTAGAATAAGCCAATATGTCTACAGTGAGCCAAATATATTCCATCCTACTCCTTCAGAAAATATGTGGTACAGTAAACAAAATCATCAGAAATTCTTTTTCGAATACAGAAATTCTATTGAAGAGGTTAATTACACACACTAAAGGTCATAAGAGATGATGGAGAAATAATGATCAAAAATCTCATCAAATTCATTTCACATTTTCCTTGCCAAAAATCTTTCTATATACATACATATATATCCCCATAATAATTTGTTCACGACTTAATAAAGAAAATTATTCTTTTTTTTTTTTTTTTTGTTCTGAAAGTCTTTGTTCATGTAATGTGAAATATTCCATACTAATGAAGTAAATACTGAAATGGATATCTAGATCTTCACTGGAAGAAATGATAAGTAATAAAAATATAGCTTTAATTTGTTGAAATTCCCAATGCTGCATAGTATTAATCTTGAAAGAACAGAAAGGAGTAAATAAATTTCAAAATCAACCTTAAGATTTATCTACTAAAGATTATCACTTGTCAACAAGAATTCATGTGTCCCTCTAAATATTGCATAGTTTTACTCCCTCATATTTAAGTATATTCATCAGCTTCAAGCCTATGACATATATTACCAGCTTATCTACCTTGCGTCAAAGCTCTTAAAGATGAGAAAAGAGCTTCACTTGTTGAAAGTGGAAAACAGTGGTATAGTCAGAAATGCTACGTTACATACAAAAAACAGGGTGCGCCACAAAATATTAGGCCGTAAAAAAGCAGGAAATCCATTTGAATATAAGAAAGTTACAGCATATGTTCCAAATGTCATTTGTTTTGGTGAATTCGCAGTTCAATAGGTCTTGCAAAATTTTCTATCTGGAATGAAGCTGGTTGCTTTGTTGATTGCTTTCACTTGACTTTTCAAAGCTTTGTCACATAATTCATCATTAAGACAGGTCCATTAATAAAATCGAATGAATACGCACAGGGCTGTTCAGGGTCTCATGTTTCATGGTTTAGCTGGTAAAAACTACCTACAGCATTGATATTTGCTAATAGGTATTCAAATTGTATGTCACAGTTATGTAGAATTTTTATAGCGACTACTGCTGACAAAAAAAAAAAAGATTTTGATTGTGTCTTATATAAAACCCCAGAAAGCATCATCCTCGAATCCCATTTTTTTTCACTACTGACCCAAAAAAGATTTATTTGGACGCAAAAAAATTAGGAAACTCCAACGTTAACTACTAACAGTATCGAAATGAGACAAAGCAACAACAGCCACATCTGCAAGAGGTGTATGTAAAGGTCCGACACACTGTTGTTGTGCTACCAAGCCTGTAACAGATCTGTCAACCTGAAAAGAACAAACATTTGAGCTTTTAAGATCAGGGGAAGAGGTTAGCATGAAAACATAACTTATTCTACATCCCTTAAAATTCAGATCAATACATTTACTTTATCAATATTTGCTTTATCATACTCAATTCAAAATCTACATATGGTATGAAATGTCTTATCAAGCCTTAGTTACACCGTTTTACAACAAAAATCACTAGAAAATTTTTCTCCTTTACATTCCCCTTAAAGTACCATATGCTGCAAGAACACAGAATTTAAAAAAAATTAGAAACAAAAAACAAAAATACAAAACAGAAATCAAAATAAATCTAAAGAAAAAAAATCTCAAAAGCATTCCAAGTATACAAGAGTTACTTAAACTGTTATATTACAAATTAAATGGAATATAATGGAAGAGGAGAGGATGCTTTTAATAAAAACGTGTTAAACAGAGAACCACATGAGCAATGTCAAGGACATTGAGAGATATAGAGACAAATTGTCAAACCTTATTAGTGAGATATCTTTTACTAGCCACAGATGGAAGACGAAGGACCCTGTCTAAAGCATCATGTACACTGAGCCCAGTAGGTAGGATCAGAGGATCTAGGAAGGGTCTCATTCTTTTCATCTGAAATACCTGCATTGTAGGAATTGCATTCATGAAATACATGTGATAAATTGTTTTTGGGTTTTTTTTTTTTAATCAAGAAACTTCTATATTTTGCATTTTATGACAAGCACGAAGAATTCTATCGCAAGAAGAATTTTTCCCTCTTTGATACAATGTCAATGTATTTCAAAAAAGGCAAATTATCTCTCTCTATACTATCTATCCTGGTGAGAACGCAGCATCCTTGATCATATTAGGACACACATTTATATTCCCTACTAGTCTTCCTGCTTCCACTGTTGTCATGATTTAGATTCCATGAAGTCCTTCTCACATTGCCTAAACGGTCGACCTCTCAATTTCTTTCCATCCATCATTCCCTACTACATTGTTTTTTTCATGTCCTTTATGTCTTTTTATATATCTAAGTATTTCAATTTGTCATAGCATCAAGCCTCAGGGCAGCACCGCCAGGCCAATATGGGTAAACTATCTTGCCTAAGGAAAAAGATGCAGTGCCGAAGTGAGGCTCAGACCAGCAGTTTTAAGCTTACAATGACATGTCTTATCCATCCGCAACAGCATCCCCCCTCCTCCCACAAGTTTTACAATGTTTTCTAAAATAATTTAGTTCTGTTCTTATTGACTGATTGGACATGTGCTCTGTCCATGATGTTCTAATAATTATTCTGTAGTGCATCATTTCGAAGGTGTTACATTGCTTGGATGTTGTTTAGTTATCAATTTTTGTTGTCCACGATAGAAATTACATCACAGGGTATATGGAATGTGTAGTGTAAATGTCCTACAAAGCATAATAAGATTGAATGACAATGCTGGTGTTGAGCAATCTTTAAGAGTCATTTCTGAGACACCAGCAGAAAAACAAGACCATGGGTCTGCTCTCTAAATCAAAATGCACACATACATCAAACAAAGCCTGTGTTGTTCTTGTTGGGTTTTTTTTTCTTTTCATTTTGCTTTTTAAATGGCTCCCAATTGTTTTTTGTTACAATATGTCAATACTACATTAATGAGTTGAAATTGTTTCACATCATGATATTCCAACAGAATTAAAATGATAAACATCTACATAATGCTTGGATGCCTACTGCACAACATACATAATGATCATTAACAACAATTTTCTGACAGTATAGTAAAAATCGGACTTGCAACTCTGTAAAAACAAAGATATTCACAAAGTAAAACACCTCAATACCCATGTCTGAAGATATTTACCTTCCTTTTTGACTAACTGTTTAGAATTTGATTTAATGTTAACTTGCCATATCCTTTTGAAATTATTTACACGACCCATGAACTCAGACTTGTAAGGAAAATAAAAGCGACATAATATTAACTCTGTTTACCTTCTGTGGCATTTTACCCAGAACATGGTCAAGCTCTAGATCAACCGGATGTCTTTCTTTCTTTTCTGCTTTTGAAAAGTCTTCCAAAACAATCTGCAAAGTGGAAAGAACATGAGCATATATGAAAACTTCGACAAATCTGAAAGCTGCAACAATTTCGTCTTTTGAAAATTAAGTTCTTTTTTCAATCAAAGAGTAAAAACTTTAAAAAATCATCGCAAGTTTTAAACGTAAGATGATAGGTTATTAAAAAATCTTTAAGTCGTCATCATCATGTTGTGTCTCCTCCCAGAATGAAGCCTTTATGGCAGCACTAAGGAAAACACCTCTTCCCTCTATCACACTTTTCCACCTTTTCATATTGTCAATGTTCACAAATTCAATAATCTCATTACTCCATCTTTTTTGTTTTTGTTTTTCAATCTCTTCCATTTGGCATCCTCAGTCCCATTATCATTCTTTCACTGACGGCTTTTTTACGGGACAAAAACAATCACCTACTATCTTTCTTTACTAATTTTTTTAAAGCAAAATTTTTAAAAATTTTACTAAGGTGCAGTTTGTTTGAAATTGAATCATTTGGGTTTGAATTTGTTTTTCTTAATCAAATTTTCTATAGTATTTCATTTGAAGGATTTTTATTTGTTATTTTGAATCTTGTGTGATAGGCCTTGCCTCAAAGCCTTAGTTTTAAAAACACCATAAAAAATATTAACAAATACTGTGTATATATAAAATAACACACTAAAAAGATGACATGAGGAATACCTTTCCATTGCCAGTAACTGTGCCCACATGACTAATAGTACACCTCTCTCTTTTTCCTATTGCTTTTAGTAGTGGTAGCTGTTCCTTTCTGACCAAAGCAGCACAACTCTCCTGGTATTCAGCTCCCCAAAGCTCCATCACACTTATAGTCGGGTCACCCAATTGGAAGGCATCTGACCAAATTACAGCTCCCTCGGGTTCTACCAGCTCTTTCAGGACATTTGCTTAAGGATGATTTAAAGTAAATTGATAAAATGTAAAATTCAAAAACAGGATGATAAACAAACACACTCATATATTTGTATATGGCTTGCTCTCTTCGAGATTTGACTGGTTGACATAAATCTTTATGGGAATTTTCAAATTTCAATCAGTAATGCTATGAGAGAGAAATTTCTTCAGACAAGCATGAGAGAATTATTTTTTTTCTAATGAGCTTTAGAAGTTTTGGCCTTAAATACTTTTAAAAAAATTTATAACATTGAAAATATGTTCATGAATGCACAGGAATCTTGTATCTAAGTTACTTCTTACCATTTCCACCAGCTCCTTGGTCATGAATGCTCATAATTGGATTTGAATCTCCACGCTCAATGCAAGACCTGACAACTCTGTTTAGCTTTTGCTCCATTTCAGCATCTCCTCGCTGAACTGCGCTGAAATCCAGGTCTGTCCTGTTATCTCCTTGAACCTGTACAGACGATGCAGCTCCACCACCAAGACCAATGCGGTAGATTGGCCCACCAATTTTGACAACTTCCATAGCTGATGCCGTCGGTCACAGGGAGAAGTTAAGGAAGGGGTGGGATGTGAAAAGCAAGAAAATCAGAAATCCAATCCAGCCTTTGATCTTGAGATATTTTTACACTACAGGCAATACATATATCCACTTTTGTAAGAATTATCATAATTTTTCCATGTGTCAGGGCCAGGCAGCAATATAATATTTTCCGATTAACAGGTAGTGGTTAGAAATTTTTGTAAGGAACTTACAGTTGCATCACAAAAGCTCCGCAAAGAAGTTTCCTACAAATGACTTAGTCCTGTTACTTATTCCATTTATTCATCAATTGTATGAGGACCCTTTACTAAGATATGAAAAGCAATGTTTGAATGTTGATAGGCTGAAATTCAATACTGATTCTGATTACAACGACGAAAAGCAATTATTCAATTCTATTAAGTTTGATGCACACAAAACAGATACAAACACAAACCTTAACCCATAAGCACACCTACACACAAAAACAATAAAACAAGACACAACAGCAATAATTAGATAAAACTCTGTTGACTCACAAATTTCTGGTTTCTCCTTTCTAATATGAGTATCATTTACAGAGCCAAGTCCTCCACTAAACATGATTGGTTTAACATACTCTCTCCTCTCCCCATTTGACGTCACGATGCCACATGATCTGGCAAAACCAGCCAGAACTGGTTCTCCAAACTTGTTGCCATAATCAGAGGCACCATTACTAGCCTCTACCGCAACATCTACAGGCAGAGCAAAGTTGGGTGGATATCGCTCCTCTTCATCTTCCCAAGGAAGAGTATAGCCTGTACAGATACAATACAAAGCAAAATATGTAACATTCTAATATTTAAAAACCATGACCATAGAATGTTTACTTAAACAATTTTTTTAAAAAGTAAAAACTTTTAAGGAAGATCAGAACTATTGTTATCTCTGTAATATAATTTGTTTTAAAATGAATTTTGAAAATGACAAAATACTTAATAAAACTCATAATTTTAAGTAATTTACAAAACTTCAAAGAGACAATAATTTCTTTACAATAATGGCACTATATAACGAGATAATATTTGTATATCTATTTGTACCTGGAACATTAAGATTTCCAAAGCTATATCCTGCGGTACCAGCGATAACATGAGCTCCTTTTCCAGTACTCTGAACGTCTCTTATTCTTCCGCCTGTGCCAGTGGTCGCCCCAGGAAATGGTGCAACACCTATAAAAATCATGTTCAGTACATGCTAGTTAATATATATATATACAGCCTCTTTTCAGGCACACAAATTATTTCTTTAATTCTGTAGAGGACATGCTCTTTAGGCATGTTATCAAGTCCAGAAGTAATGTTTATACAATGAATTAACAGGACTTTAACAAACAAGATTTGACATTGGATTTACAGCTTTTCAGACAAAGTAAAGCATCTTGTGACTTACAAGCAATACACTTTACTATTATCAATCTCAAAACTGGACACAATACTTTGAATTGTGGAGATATTTTAATTGTATATTAATATGTTCAGCTGAATGATGAATCTTATTATTTTTTTTTAACAAGTATCGACTAATAACTAACATCAATATCAAATAGCATTCATACAATACTTGTAAGAACCTATAAAAGAAAAAGAAGTATATATAAACAGAATTCATTTCATGATATGGCAAGTTCACATCGCTTTACTAGACGACAGCAATGTAAACACATCAAACAAGACTTCCAGCCTGCTAGGCACAAAGACCTTTTTGTTTTAACAAAGACAAGTTGTGAGTAGAGTCAAGTACTTTGTCCAAAGACACACCATCAATGACCATCGATAACAGACCAGAATGAACAAGCCACTTTGTCAATCTTCAAAATAGCACACATGATGAACATTATATGAATCATTTCAAGTCAAATGTTCCATCAACAAAATGAACATTTCACGACTCATCTCAAATCAAGCTGTGCCATCGAAACAACAAACATTACATGACTCGTCTCGGTCCAGCAATGCCATCAACACAATGAACATAGCACGACTCATCTCAAATCAAGCTGTGCCATCGAAACGATCATCATTACATGACTCATTTCTGTCCAACTTTGCCATCGAGACCATGAACATTGCAAGTTTCGTATTGATGTAATCCACTGCTATTTTATACAATACTAGACATTTCATAATTTTAAGTACTTTAATATAAACCTGTTGGAAAGTTGTGAGTCTCTGCTGTGAAAGTAATATTTCTGAGTTCTTTATCTGTATGAATAAGTTTACTTGGGCCACTCCCATCCTCAGCTTTAATAGTACTGACTTCAAATCCTTTGATAGCACTGCAAAATGAAAGAAACATCATTTAAACGGGCTTTTGATTTCTTCCTATTCTTTTATACTGACAGAACGAGAATTAATCTTACCACTGGTGCGCTTGCTTAGCTTTATAACGAACCTGAAGACTTATCTTTTCAAGAAGTAAGATTCCTTATATGACATGTGGTAATATTTTTATGTACTTTATATTGACAACTTTTTTATCTTATATAATAATGTCGTAAATATATCAAGTTTTAATGTAAAGTGCCGAGAGCTTGCATTTTACTCAAATAGGCAATCTACAAATGTCAATTGTCATTATTATTAAGTAAAGACAGAAAGTTTCAAGATGCTGTACACTAATTGTAACAAGGAAGTTTTACATGCAAGACTTTTAAGGCAACACACTCACACATAAACATGAATTAAGAACCAAATAAGTAAATTTGAAATGAATATCAAAAAACCCTGAGAATAAAAAGCGTTCATTACTCTGGCAAAAAGTTCACAAAGCCAATGTATTGCAATGTTTTCAGTAGACTACTCACCTACTGTTGTCACAAAATTTGATAACATTGTTGTCATTTGAAGAGGTCTGTGTGTCCATGATCATTGAAAACAGTGACTTTGGCCATTCATGTCCATCTACTATAAATCGGCCTTTGAAAAACCAATGCCGACTATGTTCACTAAATGTGTCACAAGAAACAAAATATAAAAACAAAGGAGGTAATCAGGAATAACTAATAATGTGAAATATTCTACAATATATGACAAGATAAAGTAATTACCTTGAAACTTAAAAATTTGTAATACTAGCAAATTATGTCAATGTTGTAATTTCTTTGTCCAATTGACCACGGCTGACAGAATTAAGATGTTTACACTTTCAATAAGACTCATGAGACTCAAGACAGATCTTTGAAAAATCCCAGGTTTTTTTTTGGCTTCAGAAAGAACTATTTATAAACTTTTGCAAAGTCAATTTCTTTTTTTCCTTGTAAATTGCTTTCCAAAATGTTTTCAAAAATTGGTTTTGTCAGCAGTTTCAGACAAATTAACCCAGAAAGTGAGAAGCAACTAAGAATTTATGTAACTCCAAAAGAATAGCCCCTAGGAATCCTGAGAACGGCAGTAATAAAAAAAAGATGTATAAAGCTCCATCATGATAAGACTAAACAAGTTACTCCCTCAGTTCACTATTCCACTTCTTCAGTCACATACTATCCCTGTATGTCATCATACAATTTTTAAGAGCTGGATTTTAAATACAATTTGGTGGAAGAGCTATTGTAAGTTTTCCATTTCACACGACCTCTTGCTGTAGAGAGCCTAAATAATAAACCTGCATTCCATAAAAAGTGTCTCATGTGGTATGTAAACATGACAGCTGTTTAAAGTACAGCTGTTTACCTGTTTGACTGGGCCAAATCAAAGCACTCTACACTGGTTGGGTTTCTTTTCACTTTTTCTTGAAACAACTTGGTATAGTAATCAATATCCCAGTCATCAAATGCTAAACCTGAATGATAACAAAAGAAAAGGAAAGTACATTTTTAAGTTTGTAAATGAACATTATTCATAAAACAGAACAAGAAACAAAATTAAAGTTATTTTCCCTTAGGTACTTATTTTCAGAAGTCTTCATGTACCAATGAACAAAAAGTAAAACTTAAGTCAATTTTGACACAATGAAAAAGAAAATAAAGCATTGCTGGATGCTGCAAAGTTATTGATAAAATGCTTCCATTTCGGCTGCGGAATGGTACAAATGAATTCATCTTGATCAAATTACCGTACAGAAAATTATTTGGTGCATATTTTGAAATTTTTTTCAAGTGCAGAAAAAAGTAATCCTGCCTCTATATGCCCAGACACAAGAATCAAGACAAGCTTAGCCTTAGAGATAATTTTTCAAGATTCAACACACATTGATAACTTTGTCATTCTTAAAATAACCTTGAGACAGGATTTATATTTGTTTCCAATACCTAAAATATTGTTTGCTTTCACCAAAGCCTCCTTTCCTTCATTCAGAATGTCAACTTCGAAGACAGGATCTAGTTTTGCCTCCAAGGCAAATGATGTCAGTGGTTCTTCATATCGACATTGTGTCATTTGGTCATGAAGGGCATCTACTATCTGGAATGGTATTATTCATGAATCAAAAGAAAAATGTGTGACTTGATTTCAGCAATATGCATGCACACACAAATGATGCGTAATTAATTAAAAAGGACAATTTCAACTCTTTGCAAAAAGGAACATCGATTTAAATACAACAACTTACTGATCATTTCAGCAAACTGTTCTACTAAATTGTTTCAAGATCAAAGATTATTAGAAAGAAACCCTGAAACAAAATTAAACCATAGTATAATTTAGTAAAGTTTTAGGTGTAAATTATAAGATGATTTAATAACCAAGGCCTTTTAAAATATACCCCTCTCCATCCAGCTTATTTGCATTTGTGACGGCCACAGCAGGTCATCTGTCTCACAGATTCTGCCTAATGTTTTGGTTAGTCTTATATTGACTGTGTCTTTTAGACACAACAGTGCCTTGGGCTTGGAGAGCTAGGAAAGAAATTATAATAATGAAAAACAAAAAAAATTGAGATTTCTCAAAATAATGTAAAAAAATGGATACTTTTCACTTAACGGCTAACCAGAAGATAACACACATACTAACTTATAGCATGATCTTTATCATTGATGTTTAAAGCTACCAAATAAAGTATACATAAAATATAACCTTGAATTAAGACCAACCTCATCTTCTTCTTCAAGGGATGGCTCTAAACCTTCTGCAAATGTGATTAAGTAACGTGTAGAAAATTCAATCCTCTCAATGTCCTTGAAGCCAAATGAATGACATATTGACACACTATTGGTTGATAAAGCAGTAGAAAAATTCAACCTAGAGAGAACAAAGAGCAAAAAAGGCAATCCATCACACTTTTATGCAGGAATAATGAAATAAAACGATACAATTGTTAAGGTGGATATTGGCTGATTAGACTTATTTTCAATTTCATGCATCATTTGACAATGGGATCAATGGAAGGGTTATTTGGCTCTCACATGGGAAATCCAGCTGAGTTCAGACAATGTCAGCCTGTTATGAAAATATTAGATCCTATATGTCTCTATCTAATGCTCATTATCTTTGGAGCTCAATACAGATAAAAGACCAATGGATCCAACAATTAACCAGGGCATGGATACCTGATTTAAAGATTGAACACACCAGCCTCATTATCCTTCACAAAAAGATGTCTCTTCTATGCCATCTTGTGGTCATTGGATACATGGAGACAAATCTAGCCAAACAGTGACTCAAGATCACACAGAAAGGCCCTAATACATGTAGAGTGTGATGTATGCACTTACTGCACTACTTCTTCCTCTTCTTCTTCTTCTTTGGCGTATCTCAACTTTTTTTTACTATGGCAAACTATGTCACCATAGCAATTCACCTTTTTCTGGGTACCGCATACTTTCTGATGAGGGTTTTATGCTGAATGCTTTTCCCAACACAACAAAGAGGTGTGAAAGGAGAGATGGAAGGTAAGAAGGAATGGTCGGAGTTAATTTTGCATAGGCAGCAACTTTTCGTACTATTCTAGGATTTTCAACAACCAAGATTTCTTTTAAATACTTAATTGACTTTCTCAGGTCCGAGTCAATTGTGTTTGGCAGAGTTGTTCTTGGCCTACCCTTGCTGAGACTCGAAATAGAAAGACATTGCTTCATTACTTGCAATTTCGGGATAATAATAACTCTATCAGACACTCGACTCAGATCTGAGAAACTCAAACACAAAATTGCTTTTTGTCTCGAGGGAAGATTTCACAAAATTGACCAATATAGGACATGATGGAAAATGAAGGAAAATTCTCCCATTGGAGATCAGAACTGCTGAAGCAACTAGATCCATTGATCAAAGTTGAGAACGGCATAAACCACAACTCAATTTAAAGCTTTGGATTCCAGAGTATTATCCACTTCAAATAGGAAAAGACAATCGAATCCTACAAACCAACAGATAAATTTGACCACAACAAGGTTGCCATTAAAGCAGGTTTGACTGTAATGCCAAGAACAATGTTTGCATACATCTACGACAAAGAACCCATTTGCAATGCACATTGCTCACTTCAGGAGCAATTCCATCCCCTTAAAACAAAACAAAAAATATTATTCTAGTATCTAAAAATGAGACATCAAAGGGTAAATCAACTTGCTAGATAAAACCTGGTACCTAATGTAAGCAATAAATTTATTGGCATTTTACAAGGACTTTTTTTTTTTTAATCCTTTAAAAAAAAGGGATTGGGTGTCAATTCTTTTTTTCTTTTTTATTTGTAGAATAATACACAAGTTACAAAGATGTAATCAAAATGTGGAATTAGAGAAAGACTATTTCTAAATGCTTGTCTCATTTGGGATTTTTTCCTTTCTTTAGTCTCTATAAAGCTGAAATATTCTTTGAGGGAGTTTTAAAGACTTGAGAACATCTTGTCAAAATTAAAATGGTGATTCATTAGTCTCACTGTTGGCTAAATTAAAACTATTTCACAGTATGGAGTCCCACAAAGCCAAAATTTATCTCCAACTTTATGACATCATTAAGCAGAATGAGTGATATTTTTACTTACATCATCCCATGGACAAGATGACAGTAACACTTTATGGCGGAACTGTTGGTACTTTCTTTTTAACAATACATTTCATTTTAAAATTAAGATTAAATTAAAAGTAACAAATTAAAACAAAATTTTACCTTGGTCCAATTTCAATCAGAAGTGAGTCAGCCTCTTTATCCTTGAAAAAGGAACTGGTGCTCATTTGCTCCTCTTCAAATGGGACTGAGAAGACCCATTTTAGAATGTTTCTCTCCTCTTCCGTAAGCTCTGAAAATAAACATTTAAAAAATAAAAATGAACAGCATATCTAAAGCTCAGCATATCTAAAGCTGTTAACTATTATGATTTAAAATTTGTGACTGAAAGAACATTTCTATACCTTTCATTCCAAAAAATAAAAAAATCTTTTCATTAATAATTTTAAGCAATCAAATCTACAAATACAATTTTAGCATTGTACATCTGAATCTAGCATTTTATATCTATATTACATTTTTTTTTTAAAGTATGTATGCATTACATTTGGATTGTTAGTTGTTAATTTAAAAAAAAATGTTTGAAAAGAAGACTTGTACACATGTCAGCATATCATGTATGTTTATCTATTTTCTCTCCTCATACATTAAAAAAATATATAAAATACTGAGCCATAGAAAGTCAGCTCACATACAATCCTCTAAATCATTATTCTTGTTAAATCCTCTTATTTATGCAAAGGCATACAAAAATTTACGAGTGGAAAGTATAAGGGGGCTAACCGCTGAAAAAAATATCCCAAGAAACATTTAAGAAATGTTTACATCATATATATATATACAGACGTTGTGTCTATTCAGAGTAGAAATGCATCGGTATGTGTGTGTACATTAGCCCTTGATTAATCTAGTAAAAAAAAATACTCCATAAAAAGTCAACTCGTATTTTAGTCTGCTTCACCAGAATTATCCTCTTCAATCCACCAGTAAACAGTAAACCGGTCCGATGGCCTAATGGTAGAGTGTTTGCCTTGGAACCGGGTTTGATCCCAGACCAAGTCATTCTGAAGACTTAAAAAGTGGCAATTTAGTAATTGTCTCACTTGGCGCTCTGAATTATGAGGACAGTTCTAAGACTGATCAGCCCGGTGTCAGTATTCTGTGACTGGGTGAGTCATTCGAGTTGTGCCATAACTTATAAATAACACAATCACTGATATAATCGATCAAGTTGAAAAATACCATTAAACCCACCAAATAATAAAAGTAAACAGTTGTCAAAATGTGAAAAATCTTAAGTGGCAGGCATACCTGGATAAAAATACCTAACTTTTATTGTATAAAATGATGAAGCTTTTATCTTCATGAACTAAAGAAGTTGAGGACAGAGGCCAATATACAAGTTGGTATTTGAAAAAAATGCCTTACCATTCCGAGATGTTTTGACATAGAAACAAAACTCTGTTTCCATAGAAGACACACAATCATCCCCAACCACTATGTTAATTTTGTCTGAGACAGTCTCCAACTGGCTTGGGGTCAGTCCTGGCCTACGGTAGAATTTAATTAATTCAGTCATGTCTGAAAGAGGGAATATATGAAGTTCTTCATTGCTTTTTAAAAATATTCATTTTTACTTCACATAATAGACAAAATCAAATCATTCCAGATAATTGGTATGTTAAAAGTCTATATTTTTTCATCCTTGGTTTGAGGGGAACTATCATCTCTACCAGACTGGAGTTCTAGGGATAGTGATTTTGGGGAGTTCATTATATGATGAAATAAAAGCCTCCTTGTCTGTAAAATCTGAGCCTGAAATAGTCCTTGACAATGTTAACTTTTTAAATTACATGTACATAGGGATGACTCACTGCCCTGACAAGGCATTTACCTGTATATAGATTAAGGTGTCACTAAAATAGTAAGAGAAAAACATAAAGGCATGGAGTTTATACAATAATAGGACAGAGATCTCTAATAGGGACAGAGACAGGACATTACGTTAGGAAGAAAAAAATCTTAAATGATTAAGAATTGAACGTGGCACCACTGCATTGGCACTCTCCACCTTGCTTTTGCTGTGTAAGTGCACACAATACTATTCAAGCACGTAGCATCCTTATAAAAGGACATAACCTAGGCAAGTTATTCTTGCACTGCCCCATCATAGCTATCAGTTTAATTCAACCATTGTTCCTGTGGAATGCAAGATCTACACAGACCTTTCATTTTCATACCTTTGCATAGTTGTGTATTCCCAAATACTGAACATTACAAAAGGGGGTTTCACATTCAATTCTTATGAGTGCAAGATTTTTTTCTTATAATCTTTCCTTGAGCCTTGAAGAGGTATGTCTTTTTACCAAAACTCACAGAAACCAACCTTGCAATAAGCAGTGTCAATATTGAAATGAAATGTTTGACCATATATGAAAACCTGCATACACCTCATGAAACTTTTCTTACCTAAACATTTTAAATTTCTTTAGTAAATTAAAATCTAAAAAAATAATGGTAAGCTTCGTAGAGGAAAATTTGAAAAAATCACAATGAAACTTATACCCTCAATGACTGTGTAATCAACACAATATGATTATATCACCTAGTATCGGTTATATCATATTTTAGACTTGGAGCTGCCAAGCTCATTAAGTTGTTCAAAAGTTTTTGTTCCCCTTTCCTCCGTCAATTTGGAGTGGAGCTGCCCCAGCTTATTTAACAAAAGTTGATCTTTTCAACGATTCCTTCTCTCTCCCTCTCTCATTTTTTGAATTATATTACAAATTTTCCTATCGTCAGTGTAATTCTATAACCTTTTAAACCAATTTTTTAGGACCGTAATTTTTGTTCTGAAAACTATACAAACACTTCATTGGCATGTTCTGTCAAAACCATGAGGTGATTCTGCAAAAAAAACATAACCAAAAAAAACCCACTTTGTTGTATCTAAACACACCTTTTAAATGATTATTTGCATTATAATAATTGTTTCAGGCTTGTTGAGTTTGAATAGTTATGTTTTTTGTCTTGCCTGAAATTATAAAATGAACTTAGATGGTTTACACCAATGTATTATTATTACACATAATTCTGTGAACTTTGGTAAAAAGACATACACCTCGAACAATAGGTGTTTGAAGCCCCTGAGGACCAGTTCATCGTTCCAATTCCAACAATGTGTTTGGCAGCATGCTTGACATTGTCATTATGTGACACTTATATTAAGTCGTGTCTTATCATGGACTTGTTTTAGGACTGGCTAGTTGGAATGAAAACACACACCAGGTCTTTCCCATGGGCATCGAGTCTGCTTTTGAAAATGTTAAATGGCTGAGGTGCTCTGAAGAGACTCTGGAAGGTCATTTCACATATATGTTGCCAAACCCTTGAAAAAAGTACAAACATCCAACCTACACTTGTTTGTTAATTCCGAGACTATTTCCCTTTGTTTTAGAGTTTTTTTTTAATGACCATGATCTCAAACTTCAGTTTATCAGAATCATACAACCTGTGCTTGGAGAGATCTATATCATCATACCACCTGTCAAGGGAGGGTATTCTCAGGATCGCCATCCTCTAGGAATATGGCTTGTCCCTCAGTGATGCCAACAGTTTGCTCGTCATTATACATCCTCCACTTCAATAGACACTTCTATAGACAGTGTTTCCATTTTCATTTTCGAAGTGTCAATAGTGACCGGATGATCCGGTTACCCTCGCGCTATCGTCAATAGTCACCGGATGGAAAAGAACTCTCTTG
>JAOWAY010045570.1:0-11899 GCA_028565895.1 Goniobranchus geometricus
GTTGGGACGATTACGATAACGGCCACCCCCCCCCCCCCCCCTGGTTCTGGGAGTCACTTGAATGCCTAGACGGAGCGTATTTGTCTTTGCCAGAAGAGAGCAATGCAAACATTCTTGGGCACATCAGGGAGGAGGCCGAGAATCTGTTGGCGTGGTGACCTTGAGACCTCTACCCCGTGGGGCACTGCGCAATTGTGCTCCTCTTCTTTGCCAGTGGGATCGTCGTTGACTAGACGGTGGCAGTCACTAGCGATATTGCTAGAGCAGCCAAGAGGTCTCTCTTCTTTTGCGGCGTCGGCCGTGTTGCACCCCTATGGCAAATCATGGGGATGCGCGTGCCTCCTGTCATGCCTTTACTCCACCCAGCGCCTCCACCTCTCTTTTGAAGAAGCTGCTGTAGGTTGTTGTCGCCACTTCTGTTGTGGGGTCTCTGTTCTCGCCAATGGGCACTAGGAAGAGGAGGGTGCGAGAGGAGCCATGGAAGGTCGTCGAGGCTAAGCGCCGGCAAATGTAATTGCTGAGCGCTAGGTCGATTGCCCTCATGCCGTCCTTGGGTTCTGGAGCGGGGGGTATGACACACTGGGCACCTTCTTGATGCGCAGCCCCAGCTGCTCGGTGCTGCCAAGGTCTGCAGGGCAGCCAGGCGCGGGGAGGGGGTGGTGATTAGGGCAGCTACCCCACAAATCAGATTCCAAGACATCTGTTGACCGTCCCTCGACAGAACCGTCCTGGTTGGCGCAATCGCAAGCCTGCCAGCGCCAGTGAGAGGGAACCAGAAGGTTGTTCAACGGTATCGGCAGTAACCAAGGACTTCTCTGTTGTTGGATTGCCTAGAGCATGCTCTGATTGGAGTCTCGACCAAGCACAGCACCGCCACTCTCCTCGGCGTGTGTCACATCGTGGACATCGTGGAGAAATTTTTTTCAACTGTTGGTCGAGAGCGTAGTGATGTCACGGCCCGCTGCTTTTCATGTAAGTCATGCAATTAGAAGGCAGAAATGTCTTTCCCACTGCATGGCAGTTTGTCGTTCTCCATACCCACAATACCGCAGCCAAAAGCGGCGAGAGGGTTTTGGGGTCGAGGCCGCTTGAATACTACTGAGTTGGTCGCTTCCTTGGTGTAGCATTGAGGCGGAGCCTCCTCACTAGTTGCGAGAATGCTGACGCAATAGATCGAGCACGCCCGTAATCCAAAATCTGTTGCGGCCCACTCTACTGCCCGTTCTCACGTTGCTTATGCTTGCGCTTTAGCTTTGGTGGGTCAGACTTGGACCTTTCCTGTTATCATGTGGGCAT
Organism: Goniobranchus geometricus; assembly: GCA_028565895.1. NCBI lineage: Eukaryota > Metazoa > Mollusca > Gastropoda > Nudibranchia > Chromodorididae > Goniobranchus > Goniobranchus geometricus. The sequence goes on from JAOWAY010045570.1 coordinate 1,297, forward strand.
ACCAGGGGACAAAGATCTCGCCTGTTGTTGGTCAGCCAGCACGAGGCACCGGTCAAGGCATGCAAACAGGTTCTCCCACTGTTTGGCTGGTGGCTGGACCACAAACAGGCCTTCATCTGGCAAACCTTTAAGGGAGAGAGGGAGACTTCTATACAGGTGCACCCCCAGACCAGTACATCGGGGTGCAAGAAGGTCTGTCACAGGAGGCCGTTCGGGCGGTCGACGTATTTGGCCAGGTGGCCACCGATTGGCTCGCGAACCTCGCCTCCTTGGAAGTTCGACGCAAGCTTATTGTGCAGCTTTGTTCGGCCTGTGTATCGGGATTGGTTCATTCGCACCAGGCACAAACGGTCCCCCCCCCTTCTTATGTTCGCAGTGTTCGTCAGTATCTAAGGAGTGTCTTCTTGCATGGCTGAGGCGAGGTCGCCTTGCCTGTGAAAGCCTCCATATGCACAGAGTTGCCCCATGAGCCTCTCCTAGCTCGAGAATCACTGGGAAGTCCCTCATTTGCCGATGGAGTAGAGGTCGCAGGTGAAGTCCGGCAATGAGGCCTGTAGCTTGTCCCTGGAATCTCGGGGACATCCACCTTGGCGGCAAAAAAAAACACAAAAAAAAAACAAAAAACCAGCCGGTTCTGCTTCAGGATGCAGCTCTCGCCACATCGCCAGGACTTCTCTGCAGGTGTCGAACTCAATCCTGGCGACAGTCAACAAGATGGCTTTCTCCTCAGTGTTTCCTCGGGTCACGGTCGTGTGATAAAGGTCATCTCTGGCCATGGGTGGTGTCACCGGGAGCAACCCCATGCTCTTGCTCATGGCAGTGGATCTTTTTGTGACTACAGCATGCGCAGCGCTGTCCTCTCAGGTTGTGCAAGGGAAGTATCCACCAAGAATTACACAGTCTCTGCTTTGTAGATGGCCAAATACGTATAAGTTGTTGACGAACGTCAAAATCCCTAGGAGGTGGTGCAGGTGGTTTTGGCCCATGTTGCCACCTAGGTAGTCGACCCTGGCTATGCCTGGCACAAGATTGCACTCGTGAGGTTCTCTAGGAGAAGGCGGTCAGCCACGGCCTTTTCTGATTGCAAGCCCATGGCCCACCATGCTGCTTGCACTGCCTTGGGACTTGTATGGTAGCTCTACTTTGTTGGGTAGTGCTTCGGTTACTCTGTATGTCTTTGTCTACCAAATGTCTTATTGGAAGTTTGGGCAACCCAAAAACGGTTTGGGGGTACTGTCTGTCTCTTGCCGTTCTAGTTCTTCCTTTTCTGTCTTGGCTGGCCGCGCCTCAGCTTGTCGTCTTCTTCTTCTTCAAAGAACTGGTGGGGCGGTCATGCTTCTGCCAGGCATTTTTTTTTTTTTTTTGCTTTGCGTACCTCCGCCATCAGCACAGAACTCGCTCCGCCTGGGCCTTGCACTCCACAAGCTTGCACATTGTCTTGTGTTGTACTTTAGCAAGGTCGTGGTACTTGGTTTATAACTCCAGAATTCTGTCTTCGTTTCCCACCGGCGATTCGATGGTCTAGTGGTAGAGTGTCCGCCTTGAAACCGGGAGGCAATTTAGTAACTGTCTCGCTGGGCGTTCAGCATTATGGAACAGTTCTAAGACTGGTCGGCCTTGTGTCAGTATACTGTGATTGGGTGAGTCATTCGAGTTGTGCTTTACCTTATGGCTCATGTGTGGCAGCACATAAATATGTCAAAATAGCACCGTCACTGATATAACCTCCGCTGTTGAAAGGTGACGTTTAAAAAAAAAGTCTTCGTTTTCTCTCACAGCTGGCCCTCCCAGGCTTTGCACTCCGCAAGCTGGCACAGAGTCACACTCTGTAGTTGTAGAAGGTCGTCGTATGCAGCCTGCGACTGAGTGGCCTCGGCATGTGCTGTCTACAGCTCTCCGCTATAACGCGCTGGGCCTGATCCTCCATTGGGTGAGTTACTGCTTGTCTGCATCTCCTGTCTTTGTGCTGCCACAGGCTTTGGACAGCCTTTCACTGCTTTCTTCCACACCGGTCACATTTGTGGCCCGGGGGCCGACATGGGTTTTTCCTGTTGGCATGTCGGCTTATGCTGGCTGCCTTGTCGAAATATCAGCCGCAGTCGTCGCACTCCAATGTGGATGGTCCCAATTCTATGCAGGTGCGGTCCCAGTTCGATATATATGTGCGCAGTCCCAATTCTCTATACAAGTGTGTTGTCCTAATTCTGTACAGGTGTGGGTCCCAATTCTCTTTATGCGTGTGCTGTCCCAATTCTATATCTGTCTGTGGTCCCAATTCTCTTTTTGCATGTGCTTTCCGGATTCTATATGTGCGCTACCCAATTATATTTATGCATGTGCTGTCCCAATTCTATATATGTGCGCGGTCCCAATTGCCTTTACGTGTGTACTGTCCCAATTCTGTATCTGTGCGCGGTCCCAATTCTCTCTATGCGTGTGCAATCCCATATCTATATATTATCATGTGCCTGGTCCCAATTCTCTTTATGTGTGTTCTGTACCAATTCTATGGGCGAAGCGGGATGCCAAGATCCTATATATGTATGTGTTCCTTGGCCCTAAGCATCCCAACGAATGGTAACCGAAACTATGGTAGCCTGGGCAAAAGTGCGCTATAGTAGTGGCCTCCATGCCAAGTGGTCCCAATTCTATGTAGGTGCGGTCACAATTTTATACGCGTGTATGCGATCCCAATTCTCTATATTTTTGCTGTCTAAATTCTATATTTTGCAGGCTACTGGAGCCCCAAAAGGCAGGCAAGACTATGGCAGCCCCAGCAAAATATGCGTTCTTGTAATGTAACCATAGGTTATAGCTTCTCCATAAGTAAACGGGGTATGAGTGTGTGTGTTAGCTGGGACGTACATATGTTTTTGCCAATTGTTTAATAAGGTCGGGAGGTGTCTACGTACATTTGCGCCAGAACCCCCATTGTATATGGTACAACACCTCTCCTGCAAAAAAAACCCAAGTAAACAAATAAAAAGAAAAGACCCGCAAACAAACAAACAATAAATCGAGGAGAAATACTAACATTCGATGAAAATTTCCGTATGTATGACAAAGTTCATATAGTATCAGCTGTCGTGCAAATATCATAACAAATGTATGACACATAAGTGAATTACTATGGGGGCTGGGTGAAGTTGGGGGTGGGGGAACCTGCACAGATTTTCGTTCAAAAGACCCATTTTGAAATATTTATGTGTTCATCAAGAGCCGTCAATTCTCTTTCAGATTCAGGTAAATTTGTGTGGAATGGGTGTATATTTGATTTTTTACGTATTCTTTTTTTTAGATATGTGTAATCCCTTTATCTTTATATCCATTTTTGACAAAATGCATAATCCAATCCAACCAATAAGTCGCAGCTTCTTATAATGTGAAGATAATCGCGACTATGCGGTAGTTGATGGACAGACACGTCTACTTTTGTCTAATCATGTTAATTTTGTTTACACTGTTCTCAAATTGTGCGACTGTTTTGGCGTTTCTTTTGATACTTTCTCTGGCATGTCATTGATGTAGATAAAGAATAGTAGAGAGAACCGGAAGTGATGTGGACATTTGGATTTAAAACATTACCTTTTTTGAGCGTTCTGAAAGAAATAAAGCAATCCATTTGTGGGTGGTATCTCCGATTCCATAGTTTTTCAGTTCCATCAGGAGGCTTTGGTGGCGAACCTTGTCAAAAGCCTTACTGAAGTCAAGCAGTATGGCGTCTGTCTGTCCTCTCTCAGTGATAGTATTTATAAAGTCTGTGCATGTTGTGATGAGCTGTGTCTCACAAGAACGACGTTTACAAAAGCCGTGCTGCACATCGGGAAGCAGATTGTGTTGCTCACGATGCTTCATGATGTTACTTCATATAACGTGTTCCAACAACTTACATGATATTGATGTGAAGGTTGGCCTGTAGTTCTCTGGCCTACTTTTGTCGCCCTTTTTATATATTGGAGATATGTGTGCCTTTTTCCAATCTCCAGGAACAATTCCTAGATTCAATGATGTTTGGTAGAGGAACTTAAACATAGGTGTTAATTCGTGTTCAAATGTCGACATGCCTTATTTTCGTTCAGATTTAGCATCAGTTTGAGATTTCCATCCTCAAATATTTGTACTTTCTCCATGCTTTTCACTTTCACCTCAGCTAGCTTTCCGTCGATGTTTTCTGATGGGTCAGAGAAAATGGAAGAAAACTGCTCATTAAGGATGTTGGCTTTTTCTTTCGGGTTTTGGGTTAGCTTCTCATATTGGTCTTTCAATGGTGCTATTCCCAGGTTTTCTTTATTTTTGGTTTTAATGTAAGACCAGAGCCGTTTGCCTTTCCCTGTGTCATCTTCAATGATGTTGTTAATGTACGACGTGTAAGCTTCCTTGCATTGTTTCAGCGCTTCTTGCTTGATCGCTCGGTAATTTTCAAGTATTTTTTCAGAAGATGAGGATTTCGCTCTCTTGAACCACTTCTTCTCTTTCATCAATACATCTTTGGTGTTAATATCTAGCCATGGTTTGTTATTCTGGGGGGATGTCATTTTTGATGGAACATTTCATCTTGAATCAGGAGAAGCTTTTCCTTGATGCTGTTCAACAGAAAGTCTACGTCCAAATCTTCATCATAAATGTCAAGAAACGATCTGCTGAAGTATTCTGTTATTTCTTTTTTCATCGTCAGATTGCCAGCCCGTCTCCAAAGAAATAGTTTCCATTTGGTTGGGTTTGGCTTAGGAGGAATGACATTATTATGTAGTTCGTGAATGCTGTGATCGTTTAGATCGAATCCAGGATGTAGTTTGATTTTCTCAAGAAGATTTGGGGAATTTGTGAAGAACAGGTCTAAGACTTTTTTTTCTGGTTTTGTAGTAGTTGATCTGATTGAGATTCAAGGCAAAGTTTGTTTCTAGGAAAAGCGGATTTGTTCCATAAGTATTGTGGATATTTGTAAACGTTCCATTCTTCCAGTCAATATCGGGGAGGTTGTAGTCCCCCAATAAAAATTGTAGAGTTTCTATATTTTTCAGCAATGTCCTGGATTTCAGCGCATAGATTGGTGTTATAGGCCATATTGCTTGATGGTGGTCTATATATTGAGCCTATTATTATTTGTTGGCTTCTTTGTCCTTGGATCTTACAGAATATCGCCTCTGTAGAATGGTAATTCGATGTTATGAGTTCACTCGTTATGTTATCTTTAATTGGTATCATCACTCCCCCTGAAATTTTCTCAATTCTGTCCTCCCTGTAAATATTAAACCCCTGTGGGAAAAAACTCTGCGTTCTTTATTTCTGGGTTGAGCCATGTTTCGTTAGCAATCACTATATCCGCCTTTATATCGTCAAGCAGAATGGCTAGTTCCTCTTTTTTTCTAATGCTTTGAAACTGATGACCAGAATTTTAAGTGAGTGTTCGATAATCGACACTTTTCTGTGGCAATTTCTGCTATTTTTAATTTCTAAACGATTTCCCTTATTTGTGCTGTCCATTGGGTTACTTGTTTTATTTTCCTCCGAGTCTGCCGTTGTTGATATATTTAAATGTTTAATTCTTTCAAGCACATCAATTGTTCTCTTTCTGTAGGCGTTGAAGAAACCGGGGAGAGTAAGTATGATTCATGTTTGGTTTGTTAAGACCTGTGTTGCCCTTAAGAAAAAAATGGGTGTGTCGTCAAAGGATTGCAATATAAAAAGTTTAAATCCTACCTTCGTCTTGAAAACAACTCAACTCAGTATGGGGACCACGTCTCCGCTACAATGAATCCAAGTATGAAGGAATAAAGCTATTGAACAGGCTCAGTAATATTGTTTAAAACGCGATTTTGATATTAAAAATATGAGAAATTTCCTTCAGATGAATATGATCGAGAAGCTGGTAAAATTATGAGTAACACTGTTTAAAATGTATAAACATCCGTTCAGTAAAACTATAGTAGAATATCAAAAAAGGAGGAGAGCAATAAATACGTCTTGTCTGTCCAAACACTACACACATGGTCATTCGGCCATCCCCATTATGGGTGTGAAACATGCGTTATTCTGTAAGCTTTTATGCTTTGAACTGAAGAACAGCCAAATCAAATTCGCCATTGTCACTGATGGGTTATTGTAATATTTAGCAAATGTGATTTCTTTACTTCATCCTGCAGTCTTCATAATAGTTACCAGCGGTACCATGCTGATTGCAGCAGCGGAAGTAAATGCTGCACAAGTCGAATGTGGTTTGAATGTTTTTCTGTCAATGCCAGCCATAGTCATGACTGTTTGTGTCCATCTTCGTAGCGTGTCTCTGGAAAGACCTTTGACGGGTTTCCTCCAACTAATCAATAGTTGACCACATGAATCTCTTTTTGCCGCCTTGCGAATCAAGAATTCTAGTAAATAAATATGTGAGGACGCATAGTCTTCTGTCTACAGGATAACGTAGCATTACAATTTTTCCCAAGTGTCTCTCTGGTTTTGAAGATTTCAAAAAACTTTTTTTATGTGTATCATTTCATTTACGTCCATTTTTATTAAGGTCTGGCCTCTGTATGCAGTTGTCAGAGGCAATGACATTCAGAGATTTTTTTATTTTTTTTTAATGAAATTGTTGTTTACCGGAGACCACTTTAATAAGAAGGTCGAAACTGTCTGGATTCGATATGGCAGTTTATATTGGCAACTTTGTATTTATGTTAAATACTCCTCTTAGAAATTTCCGGACTAAAGGGTGTTCTCTTTACTTCGTTACTTCGTCGGTTTAACGTCACTTTTCAACAGTGTGGGTCATATCAGCGACGGTGCTATTTAGACATGTTTATGTGCTGCCACACATGAGCCATAAGGTATAGCACAACTCGAATGACTCACACAGTCACAGTATACTGACACCGGACCGACCAATCTTAGTACTGTTCTCATAATGCTGAGCGCCAGCGAGACAATTATTAAAATGTCAATTTTAAAGTCTTAGGTGTGACTCGGCCGGGGTTCGAGCCCGCGACTTCCCGCTTCCGAGGCGGACGCTCTAACCACTCAGCCATCGGATCGGTAAGGGTGTTCTCTAATCGGTGCCTGACTCATAATACATAATATGGATGAAACTGCACTTCTAGTGGTATCTAAACTACTATAACTGAGTTTTTGCTTATGAAGTTTTTGCAAGAATTCAACGAAGTCTATAGTGGTGAGCCGAAGTGGACATAAATAATATTTCCCTTCCTTCAGCAAATGCAATCCATCGTTCGGTGAATGATGCGTACTGTCTTTGTGTTGTTCCTCGCCATGATTGCATAATTGTGCGGCAAGCTTTGTTTGAAATGCCTCATTTTCGGAGCATAACACTTATCCATGGCATAAAAATTATATTCTGTTTTAGTGACCATTCTGTTTCCATTCTTTTAAGTCTGGATTCTGCATCGGCTTCGATGTTTTCTGCCCCTGGTAAGAAAGCTTCCGTTAACCAAATCTCTTCTTTCATACACCACAACCAAATGTTGCGTGATATGTCGTTACATTCTTCTTTTGTGCTACTGATATGATTTATGCAGGCAACTGTGGCACTGTTATGTGTGAAAAGTTTTTTTATGGAGTCCATGCAAAATGACTTCAGAGTTAAAATGACTGCTTTCAACTCTAGACACTTGGTATGGGATTGCTTCGCTTCATCTGTCCACAATTCCTCTGCAGATTCACTATCTAACATACCAGCCTAGCCTATCTTTCACGATGCATCTGTTTTGATAGTTTTTCTTACTTCTTTTCTGATAAATATTAACAGGATATTTACCTGCATTGTCAACCCACCATTGTAAATGTTCTTTCATTATAGTAGTCAATTCAATTTTCTTGTCAAAGTTTTTGCTTTCCCGATAGCTTTATTCTTTGAAATGTCCAATCTTTTGTAAAACAGTGGTGTGTATTTGTAAGAAGGAGTTAGTGCTGCAAGTTTCCCAATAATTTCAAGCAGATTTCGTATAGTGACACATTCTCTGCGAATCCCTGATGCGCACAGCTGTTTCATATTCTCTATTGTTCCTTTTATGGGTTGAATTCTCATATGGACGGAATCAATAGAACATCCAAAATATTCTGTTTGCAGTGTTGGTGAAGTAGCAAACACTTGATTGAGCTCATCCATCAAGTCATTTTTATCCGCCCGCTCACCTTCGCTCTCCGAATTTATCGAACCCTCAACAAGACATTCAATCTCTTCAAAATTAGTGTCTATTGTGTTCTCTACAGGTGCACGCAGTGTTTCTTTCTTCGAGGAGTTCAGGATGTTCAGAGAAGATCTTATTTCCGCAAATTATCCTTTCGCACATCTGATGAATTGAACGAATTCACCCATGCTATTGGAATCAGGCCTTTCCCTTTCAGGGTCATTCAGCCTTTCATGTATTGAGATTTATTGCCGGGCCTTACCCTTTCACGATCACTCGGCCCGTCCCAAACTGTGGAAACTTTTTTGCCTCTTCAGGTGGATTCTTTGTCGCCGCCATCTTTGTTTTGTTTATTCAAATCGTGACTCTCATGACTGTCTTTGGCTATAGAGTTGTGTGAGGCTCTTACTTTTTGCTGCGGTTGCACCGACAGATTTTTAGGGTGGTCCTTGTTTAATTTTTTTCGGGAGTAAGCCTGGAACCATCACCATCAGTTTCTGAAAATGTCCCTACCACGTCGAAGGCGCAGTTCTCTCACCTATCCTTTTCACTGCTTACACCAATAACTGTCAGTTCAGTTCCTCTTCAATAACCAAAAGTTTGCAGATGACACCACTATTCAGGGCTTAATATCAAAAGATGGAAAGGAAGACGATTATAGATAATTGATTTCAGAAAGAAAAAGTCAGCTCTGCTTCCAATATTCATCAACAATCAAGAAGTTAAAAGAGTGGACTCATATAAATACCTAGGAGTTACGATCGATTCTGAACTAAACTGGAAAGCCCACTCCAATAATATTTTCAAGAAATTGAACTCTAGAATGTACTTCCTTCGTAAAATAAACTACTTTCGTGTCAACTCTAAAATCCTGGAATTATTCTACAAATCCTTTCTCGAAAGTCTTATCTCATTCGCACTGACGTGTTTGGGTGGCAACTTAAGACTTAACAACAAAGAAAAGATAAATCAAATTACAAAGAAAGCAAACAAAATCATTTCAAAAACATCCCATTCTCTCTCTCTCAAATCTGTGTGATTTTGATTCTCTTTACCACGTAAACTGCCAGAGGACAATTTTATCAATCCTAAAAGACAAGTCACATCCTCTATCAGGGGAAAGTTTATTTTCCTCACGCTCTGGCCGTCCTTTGGCCATAAAATGTAACAAGAACAGGTATAAAACTTCTTTTTGCCTCACGCACTTCAATTGTTATGCTTTTGATCACATTGCATTTCCAATACTTTGCTGCATGCCTTCAAGTAATGATTAGTAAGACCATTATTGGTCTCCATTTAACAATTCTGCCACATGCATTTCAAATATCCGCGAACTTTGCTTTGTTATTGCAGTGGTGTGTGTGTGTGTGTGTGTGTGTGTGTGTGTGTGTAGGTGCGTGTGTGTGCGAACGTGTATGCGTGTACGTATGATCATGTGAACGATTCTATTACTTGACTGTTTATTTATGATTGTCGTTGTGTTTTGCTGTTCTCTTGACGCTGTATTATGGACAACAATGTGTCATTAATGGACAATAATCTTTACTTGAACTTGAACTTGAACTTTACTTGAACTTGAACTGTAACAACATACCATATTCAAATGCTATTTCTTTCAGATTTTTTTTTTTTATCATATTATGAGTTCAGGACTCATTCTGGAAGCCTCAGTCGTCACACCTTCTTGCAAGCATGAACATTTTCCCATGTCCTCGAAATATTTACAGGATTATTCCTTTCCTGCTAATTCCATTCCTCATGCGGGTATTAGGTGGCGTATTTCCTTTCATTACATCGTCGATTCATAGTTTTTGATTTCCTGGTAGAAGGAGGGGGAAAATGATGGCTCCCCCGGCCGATTAACAGTTGCGCTCGTCCGTTCATCCGTCGATATCGGAGTAGTTGACAGAGAGAGCGGGACAGGAGAAGTTGGAGTCAACACCGCAAGCTTCTTATTATGGGCCGCAAATGCTATTATTGCGTGTGGTTAGCGCTAACAGGGCGATACTATGTCCACGGGGTAGTGAGGGTGAAGCAGGGATGACCCGGCACCATCCTTCATGCCATCACATTCCAGCCCTGTGGGCGGGCCATTTCTTATTTTCTTCTTTTGGTCGAATTAATTTGTTTCTCCTTCTGTCTATCCCCTCTTCTCTGTTTCCTGTGTAAATGCTTGTCTGTCAGTATGTTTCTTTGTGTGTCTGCTCATTTAGCCTAGCTTATATTACACACAATTTTCTCTCTCCTCTCTGTCTTGTCTGTCCGTCTGTCTGCGACTTCGTTTGAACGTCCCTCAGACGCACTTTGCCTCCACACACACACTCTGTCTCTGTCTCTGTCTCTGTCTCTCTGTCTGTCTCTATGTCTCCCTGTCTCTCTGTCTCTCTCTCTCTCTCTCTCTTTCTCTCTCTCTCTCTCTCTCTCTCTCTCTCTTTTTCTCTAGACAGAGAGGCAGACAGAGAGAC
>JAOWAY010045681.1:1160-11897 GCA_028565895.1 Goniobranchus geometricus
CTGAATGTGGGAGAGGATTAATAGCTCAGATAAACCTAATACAGTACTTAAATCTTGTCTTCTCCCCAACCGGAGCACACCCACAATAGGGCGTCTCTATTATTATAGTAGGTCCGAGATTTTTTCACAGACAGCTGGTTCCACCTTTTTCGTGTGCGCGTTCATGGTGAGGTAATCTTTTCGAATTTGTCTCTGCATTATTGTTCCCCTTTACCAGTCATTTATATTATACATAACTACCGTTGATGGAAAATCACGACGTGTAAGCAATCTTCTCATTAATTAACAATAATCAACAGTTAATTGTCGGCAGCACACCGTGTTCATTTTCCCACCCTTGCAAAAGGGACGAAGAAAAACTGATAATATCTATGCGACAAAATAAAAAGGATTGAGCTTATAAACGTCATCACAATCAAGACCCCATAATTTGAATCAGCATCATCATCATCATCATCATCATCATCATCATCATCATCATCATCATCATCATCATCATCATTTGATGGTCCGGTTGTGAGTGATCAAGCTGCATCTTTCGCTGTGCGGATTAGAAACAGGATGAGTCCTCATATAACCGCAGCTCGGTTCAGGAGTTTGGTTGAAAGGGGCTCGGTGCTACTGTAGGGCCATTTTCCTGAGTACGACATCTTACCACGCCCCCCGCCCCTTCCCCACCCTCCAAAAAAGAAAGTAAAAGTCAACGAAAAACTATATCAGATGAAATGCAGTTTGATGAAAAGGTTTTTTAAATTCAATTTTTGACTGTTTTAAACAGTAAATCAGACCTTAATGTGAAATCATGTGCCATTTTCATGCAGTCATTTATATAGCTGTCATTTATATTAACAGTGATGATGATTTTGCACTGAACATATTGATACTGCCGAAGTTATTAATGATTATAAAGTAGATTGGCCCTTGATGTGATGATTAAAATAATCTTTTCCCGCTGCATTGACGCAATTTCCTTGGCTGCTGCTCATTTTGGCAATGATGAGGATTTTGGTGAAAATGATCATGATACTAGCGAAAGTAATGATGTTGATACATTCAAAAGGGGCAATCGATGCGGTGGTAAGGACGCTGCTACTGTTGGCAGTACATATCATAGTAAGAGGGAAGTAACTTTGAATATATTGATAAACCTCAAGTAGAATAATAAAAGATGTTTCGCATGATGCTAATCTCTAGTTAACAGGAACACACCTAACCTTATCACCTGGTAATCATCTTTAGTTAACAGGAACACACCAACCTTAAAAACTGGTAATCATCTTAGTTGATATGAACACAGCTAATCTTAACACATGGTAATCATCTTAGTTGATATGAACACAGCTAATCTTAACACATGGTAATTATCTTAGTTAACAGGAACACAGCTAATCTTAACACAGGGTAATCATCTTTAGTTGACAGGAACACAGCTAATCTTAACTCCTGGTATTCATTTTTAGTTGACAGGAACACAGCTAATCTTAACACATGGTAATCATCTTTAGTTGACAGGAACACAGCTAATCTTAACACCTGGTAATCATCATTAGTTGACAGGGACACAGCTAATCTTATCACCTGGTAATCATCTTAGTTGACCGGAACACATCTAACCATATCATCTGGTGATCAAATTTAGTTGACAGGAACTCAACTCATCTCACCACCTGGTAATCATCTTTAGTTGACAGGAACACAGCTAATCTTATCACAGGGTAATCATCTTAGTTGACAGGAACACAGCTAACCTTCTCACCTGGAAATCATCTTTAGTTAACAAGAACACAGCTAACCTTATCACCTGGTCAATATCCCTGTTCAAAAGAACACAGCTACTATTATCACGTGGTAATCATCTCTACTTAATAAGAACACAACTAATCTTATCACCTGGTAATCATCTCTAATTGACAGGAAAACAGCTAATCTTATCACCTGGTAATCATCTCTAATTGACAGGAAAACAGCTAATCTTATCACCTGGTAATCATCTCTCGTTAACAGGAACCCAGCTAACCTTATCACCTGGTAATCATCATTAGTTGACAGGAACACAGCTAACCTTATCACCTGGTAATCATCTTTAGTTAACAGGAACACAGCTAATCGTATAACCAGGTAATCATCTTAGTTGACAGGAACACAGCTAATCTTATCACCTGGTAATCATCTTTAGTTGACAGGAACACAGCAAACCTTAACATATGGTAATCATCTTAGTTGACAGGAGTAGAGCTAATCTTATCACCTTGTAATCATATTCATTTGACAAGAACACAGCTAATCTTAACACATGGTAATCATCTTAGTTGACAGGAACACAGCTAATATATTATTATATCAGCTGATAATCATCTTTAGTTGACAGGAACACAGCTAACCTTAACACATGGTAATCATCGTAGCTAACAGGGACACAGCTAATCTCATCACCTGGTAATCATCTTCAGTCAGCAGGACCACAGCTAAGCTTATCACCTGGTGATCATCTTAGTTGACCTGAACACAGCTAATCTTATCACCTGGTAATCATCTCTAGTTAACAAGAACACAGCTAATCTTATCACGATGTAATCATCTTTAGTTAACAGGAACAGAGCTAATCTTATCACTAGATAATCATCTTTAGTTGACAGGAACACAGCTAACCTTAACACATGATAATCATAGTGGACAGGAACACAGCTAACCGTATCACCTCCTAATGATCTTTAGCTGAAAGGAACACAGCTAACCTTATCACCCTGTATCACCTCTAGCTAAACGGAACACAGCTTATCTTATCATACCGTATTATTCTGTAGCTAAAAGGAACACAACTAAGCTTAATACCTAGTTCTCACCATTAGGTGACAGGAACACAGCTAACATTAGCACCTAGTTTTCACCATACGTTGAGAGGAACACAGCTAATCTTATAACCTGGTAATCATCTCAGGTCAACATGAACGCAACTAACCTTATCACACCGTAATCATCTTTAGTTAACAGGAAGACAGCGAAATTTATCACATGGTTATCATCTTTAGTTGACAGGGTGAAAGCTAACCTTATCACCCCTTAATTATCTCTAGCTAACAGGAACAGAACTAACCTAAACACCTGGTAATCATCTCTAGTTGACAGGAACAGAGCTAACCTTAGCACCTGGTAATCATCTCTAGTTGAGAGGAACACAGCTAACCTTTACACCCGGTAATCATCTCTAGTTGACAGGAACACAGCTAACAATATCGCCTGGTAATCATCCTAGGTTGACAGGAACATAGATAACCTTATCACCTGGTAATCATCTTTAGTTGACAGTAACACAGCTAACCTTATCACCTGGTAATCATCTTTAGTAGTGTTGACAGTTGGCATGAAATTGTTGAACCTGATTCATGTTCACACGTGTGCCACTTGCCTACTTTATTGCCAATGGAAATAGAATTATGGGATAGCTGGCAAGTCATTAAATATAGCTGGTTGTTTCAATATTAGTCAGTCGCAGCCACAAGCCACAGCAAAGCAAGATCTAGAATTCATCTCGAGCGCCATGCTCTTTTCCTACCGGCCGGTAGAGGCGACTCAGCCAGCTGCCTATCACACACAGGTAGGGCACAAGTTTACAAGTTGACAGGAACACAGTCAATCTTATCATCTGGTAATTCATCTTTACTTAAGAGGAACACAGCTAACCTTATCACTTGGTAATCATCTCAAGTTGGGGGGAACACAGCTAACCTTATCACCTGGTAAGCATCTTAGTTGACAGGAAGACAGCTAATCTTTTCATCTGGTAATCAAATTTAGTTAAAAAGAACACAGCTAATCTTATCACCTGGTAATATTATTTCGTTGAGAGGAACAGGGCTAATCTTATCATCTGGTAATCATCTGTAGTTTATAGAAACACAGCTAACCTTATCACCTTTTAATCATCATAAGTTGACGGGAACACAGCTCAACTTATCACTTGGTAATCATCTGCAGTTTATAGGAACACAGCTAACCTAATCACCTGGTAATCATCTTTAGTTGACAGGAACAGAGCTAATCTTATCATCTGGTAATCATCTTTACTTAAGAGGAACACAGCTAACCTTATCACTTGGTAATCATCTTAAATTGGGAGGAACACAGCTAACCTTATCACCTGGTAATCATCTTAGTTGACAGGAACACAGCTAATCTTATCATCTGGTAATCAAATTTAGTTAACAGGAACACAGCTAATCTTATCACCTGGTAATATTCTTTTGTTGAGAGGAACAGAGCAAATCTTATCATCTGGCAATCATCTGTAGTTTACAGGAACACAGCTAGCCTTGTCACCTCATAATCAGTTTTAGTTGACAGGAACAGAGCTCGTCTTATTACTTGGTAATCATGTTTACTTGAAAGGAACACAGCTAATCTTACACCTGGTAATCGTCTTTAGTTAATATGAACACAGTTAAGCTTATCACCTGGTAATCATCTGTAGTAAACAGGAACAAAGCTAACCGTACTACCTGATAATCATCTTTAGTTGGCAGGAACAGAGCTAACCATATCACCTGGTAATCATCTTTAGTTGACAAGAACACAGCTAACCGTAAAACATGATAATCATAGTGGACAGGAATACAGCTATCCTTACCACCAGGTGATCTTCTTCAGTTGACAGGAACACAGCTAACCTTATGACCAGGTAATTCTCTTAGTTGATATTAATACATCCACCCTTCTCACCTGGTTAACATCTTCGGTTGACAGGAACACCGCTAACCTTATCACCCTGTATCATCTCTAGCAAACAGGAACACAGCTTACTTTATCAACCCGTAATAATCTCTAGCTAGGAGGAAAAAGGCTAACCTTAGCACCTGGTACTGATCTCTAGCTAACAGGAACACATCTTACCTTATCACCCAATTATCATCTTTAGTTAACAGGAACACAGCTAACCTTATAACCCTGTAATCATCTTTAGTTAAGAGGAACACAGCTAAATTTACCACATGGTTATCATCTTTAGTTTACAGGGACAGAGCTAACCTTATCACCCGTTAATCATCTCTAGCTAACAGGAACATAGCTAACCTTAACACCGGGTAATCATCTCTATTTGACAGGAACACAGTTAACCTTAACACCTGCTAATTATCTCTAGTTGACAGGAACATAGCTAACCTTATGACCCTGTAATCCCTTCTAGTTGACAGGAACACAGGTAAACATCTATAGTTGACAGGAACACAGCTAACCTTAACACCTGGTAATAATCTATAGTAGACAGGAACACCGCTAACCTTATGACGCTGTAATTCCTTCTAGTTGGCAGGAACACAGCTAACTTTAACACCTGGTAATCATCTCTAGTTGACAGGAACACTGCTAACCTTATCAGTTGGCACTCATCTTTAGTTGACAGGAACACAGCTAACCTTATCACCAGGTAATCATCTTCAGTTGACAGGAACACGCCCAACCTTATCACCAGATAATCATCACTAGTTGACCTGAACACAGCTAACCTTATCACCTGGTAATCATCTCTAGTTAACAGGAACAGAGCTAACCTTATCACTTGATAATCATCTCTAGTTGACAGGAACACAGCTAACATTATCACTTTGTAATTATCTCTACTTAACAGGAACACAGCTAACCTTAACACATAGTATTCATCTCTAGGTAAAAGGAACACAGCTAACCTTATCACTTTGTAATCATCTTTAGTTAAAATGAAGACACATTATTTTATTACCTGGTTATCATCTTTAGTTGACAGGAACATACCAACGCTTATCACCCAGTAACCATCTCTAATTAACAGGAGCACAACTACCATTATCCCTTGGTAATCATCTTTAGTTAAAATGAACACACATTATAGTATCACCTGGTTATCCTTTTTAGTTGACAGGAACACAGCTAACCTAACCACGTAGTAATCATCTGTACTTGATAGGAACACAGCTAACCTTACCACGTAGTAATCATCTGTACTTGATAGGAACACAGCTAACCTTAGCACCGGGTAATCAGATCTAGTTGACAGAAACACAGCTAACGTTACCTTTAAGTAATCATCTCTAGTTGACAGGAACATAACTGAGTAATTATCTCTAGGGGACAGGAACAAAGTCTCGTAATCACCTCTAGTTGACAGGAAGTTAGATAAGTGATCATCTCTAATCTACAGGAACATAACTAAGTAATGATCTCTAGTTAACAGGAATATAGCTAATCTTACCACCTTGCAATCATCTTTAGTTGTCAGGAGGATAGCTAAACCTTATTACCTGGTAACCATCTCAGTTGAAAGGGAGACATCAAACCCTCAGCGCATTTTAATCACCTCTCGTCTACAGACAATATACCGATTGATGTTATAGTAACAGGAATAGATGTAGCAACAAAGCTCTTAAGTGCAATTTATGACAGTGGAGAGATTCAAGAAGATTTAATGAAGTCAGTCTTCATAACTCTGCCAAAGTGACCAGGGGCTACAGAATGTAAATTTCAGAGAACAATAAGTCTCATGAGCCATATGACAAAAATACTACTGTGAGTAT
Source organism: Goniobranchus geometricus (assembly GCA_028565895.1). Lineage (NCBI taxonomy): Eukaryota > Metazoa > Mollusca > Gastropoda > Nudibranchia > Chromodorididae > Goniobranchus > Goniobranchus geometricus. The sequence goes on from JAOWAY010045681.1 coordinate 7,706, forward strand.
CAATGAGGAGAATCGGAATATGTTTAAGACCAGAGATATCAAAAACACAATTTGGCTTTGTTCCAAACAAGGGTACCAAAAATACCATATTCACCATATCAATGTTAATGGAAAGATACTTCCAAGTGCATTCCGATCTGTACATAATTATGTTTTATTGACTATTCCAAGGCATTTGACAAAGTAAGACGTGATGAGCTTTTCAATATTTTACATAAAGTAGACATCACTGGGAAGGATTTAAGAATTGTAAAAGATGTGTACTGGGACCAAAGTGCGACTGTAATGATTGATGGAGATTTTAGACAAGGTTGTGTTATGTCACCAGATCTCTTTAATATAATTATGTAGTGAAATGATTCTTGGAGGTTTAGAAGATTGTTCAGGCCTTGAAGTTAATGGAGAAAACAAAAATAAAATTTAAGGTATGCAGACGACACAGTTCTAACATCAACCTCAGAGAAAGAGGTCCAAAAATTGTTAGATACCGTAATCTTGGGAAGTGAACGTGAAGGATTAGTATTAAATGTAAAAAAGACAGAATGCATCGTAGTCTCCAAAATGTCAGTAAATCCCATTTGTTATCTTACAGGCACAGGAGAGAAAATAAAGCACGAACGGAAATTCAAATATCTTAGTTACATAATAACATCAAATGGCATATGTGACACAGAAATAAAGAGAAGAATTGCAGTTGCTAAAGACGGTTTCAATAGAATGAACTCTTTACTGAGAAACAGGAATATCTCAATGGAGACCAAAGTAAGGGTATTAAAGACTTATATCTGGTCAGCACTGTTATATGGTTGCGCATGCTGGAATATTTCATAAGTGTAGGAGAAGCCTGGAAGCAGAGGAAATGTGGTTTCTGAGGAGCATTCTAAGAATCTCATGGAAGGAGAAGAAAACAAACTATGCAGTAATGGAAGAAAGAGGAGTAGGAAGATCATTGCTACAAACAATCAGACAAGGACAACTGAAGTTTTTAGGTCATATGAATCGGCATAAGGAACTTGAACATTTAGCCCCGACTGGAAAGATTGAGGGGACAATAAGCAGAAGCAGGCAGAGAGTGGCATACTTGGAGAGCTTAGATAATGGATGTCAAACAAAAGGCAGAAAACTAATAGCATGAACTTCCTGAGATTGTCTGAATAGAGAAGTGAATGGCGTGTCATGGTCGCCAATGTGTGGCTCAGACCTGGTACTTCATGAATAAATCTACAGAGATGCATTACTAACAACAATGACAAAGGCCAGTCACCGTTGATGGGGACTGCGTCGTAGAGATTTTCTTGTACTAATTGTGTAGGTACAAGACTATACTCTCAACGTGATTGGATTATTTTTCACCGTTTATTCAGGTCAATGTTGGACACTACCTGTGTAGTGGCATATAGTCCTCCAACTGTCTATCTTTTGTTTCAGGCAGAAAGAAAACTGACCACCAATTGACCACTAAGAGGCAGGTCATCACGACATGGGAAATAAGGGTGGTTGTTTCATCATGTGGTACTAAAAAGGCTGCTAGCATCCCTCCAATTCTGGAAACACATTTGGCATGGCTGTAGCCTAACGAACGGAGGGGTGTTGGATACAACTCTACCACATACAACATCAAAAGACCCCCCATCGCGTCGACAAAGGCCATAAATAATATAGAAAATGCAATTCTTGCATTGCCATTGCTAAATGCTCCTGGAACCAAGTCTAGGATCAGAAGACCAGCACAGCAAATGCAAGAGGTTCCTGAAAGGATTATAGACGTGAGCTTTCTACCAAGTTTGTTAGCCATTACAGGGAGTAGCAATAGACTTATGGAGGGGAAAAGGCTGAAGAGAGCCATATTGAGATATAAATTCCCAGATAAGGACTTGATATCATACATAACAATTGTAAAGCAACTGACCAAGCATATCCAAGAATATGTCATAATAATGGTTTTTTTCAACAATCCATGTCGATATAGATCGATAAATGAGGATTCCCGTCTTTCTCTTTCCAAATTCCGCTCATGCTGTGTGAGACAGTGGATGACGTCTGCGCTCTTGGCTTCCTTCCTGTTCCATTTGGCAATTTTGTGAGTAGCGCAAACAGCTTTGTCTACGTGACCTTTCAATGCCAACCATCTAACACTTTCAGGCGCCCAAAGAGCGGCAATACAGAACATGGCCGTCACCACAGCCGTTAGCTGGTGTAAAATTCTCCAGTCCCGTGTAGCCATGGCTAACAAGGCGAAAAGTGCGTTTCCAATTGATGTTAATGGAAGGGCAGCAACTAATGCACGCCAACTGCTGGTCACAAACTCCATGGGGTACATAAAGTTGCAAATGCTGATATAACCGGAAGTGATACCGATGAAGAAACGACACACTGTAAACATAGGCCAGTCAATGGAAAACGACGCAATGATATTCAGAATGGTGTGTGAAGCAAGCCCAAGGATGTGTGTAAGCTTTCGTCCAATGGCGTTGCTCAGGACGCCAGCGATTAAAGTACCAAGAGTAAAGCCCCCAATCTCGAAAGATAACATCAGAGACAGTATATAACTCTTCTCACAGGCCAGGTTCCACTCTGTTACGATGGTAGACGCGGCATTGTTATAAATGACGTCGCTACATGTTTTGTATTCTGCACAAGAAGTAGGTGATAGTTTTGAATGATTGTACCAGGCAAAACTTCCGTTCCCAATCATCCAGTTGCTTTCATTCTTGGCTACCCAGTTTGAGCTGTCCGATTCGGCATGAAAGCATACCCACCCTGGGTTGTAATTTCCATATGTCATAAAAGTCCTTGACCATCCCACGGGTATGGCAGCCCCATGGACAATGATGACGATTAGAATTTGAAAAATGCCGCAATCACCCAGTTCGTGAATGAGGGAATCGATGTCAGTTTGGTCTGGGAGATAGAAGAGGAAAAAACTAGATAAGGATCTTGACGACATTCTGATTTGAGGTATTTAATTACTGGTCTGTCCTTTAGAGGCACTGGTAACATAGACCTTAAATAAACATAAGAAACTAATTGATGAACATGCTCATTGTGAGTACTCATCAAGAAATTACCAACAGCTTTGGTTTCCTAAGAGCTCATCAACATAAGTCATAATAAAGCGCTATTAGGATACTGTCCCGATGAATTTACCAAAGTGTGGTCCAAGCCTAAATAAAACGCACACTACGTAATATATTTACATGATGTAGCATTGAAGTTGTAATGTACTATGGCATATTTGTATTCCGGCTGATTTGTTTCAATCGCAATGCACAGTTCATACCAAAAATGTGACAAAAATGGTTTCAAAGCTCCTGTTGCTTTCAAGGTCTCGTGTTATTTTGTACCAGTTACTGTGCTTAAGAAAGACGTGATTAATACTTATGATTTTTTTTTCAATATCAATAATGTCAAAATTTATACATTCAAATCAGGCTAGGTTTATGAAAGGGGGATCCCTGACGGTGCATGTCTGTATTATAGACGATGTCATTAATTTAATTCATAGTCATCGCTTGGAAGGCATCCTTATATCATTGGACTACCGGAAAGCGTTTGATACATTGGAAAAGGGGGCCATGATACATGCACTACGGCTTTTTAATTTTGGTCCTTACTTCATCAGTCTTGTTAGCATCCTAACTGCGAACACCGAGAGCAATGAGCAGAATGGAGGCTGGATCTCGAAATATTTCAAAACAACAAGGATTGTACGTCATAGCTGTTGTGTGAGCCCACTCCTCTTTATTCTAGTAATAGAACTGTTAGCCATCAACATAAGAAATACGTCACAAATAAGAGGAATATCTCATAGAATGGATAACCCTCCAACCAATTTTCTAAAGATCGTCCAGTATGCTGACGACATCACGTTGCTGCTTGAAGGAAGTACAAACCTGAGAGAAGCTCTGGCAATCGTGGAATGAATTTGCACGACTGTCAGGTCTTAATTTAAACAAAATTAAGAGTAAATGCCTATGGCTTGGTTGTAACCGAGGACGTATTGATCTTTCCGTAGGACTTACACTAATAAAGGATCGATGGTGAATGTTTAAAAATTCTAGGAATTTACTTTAGTGCTTCCATGGGGCGTCCGAAGTGGAAGAAAATTAGACGAAAAAAAATGAATTAATGAAGAATTATATTTTTTAAAGTGGCAAAAGCGAAATCTATCGCTATATGGAAATCATAATAG
>JAOWAY010045792.1:0-11896 GCA_028565895.1 Goniobranchus geometricus
ACCCACCAAAAAATAAAAAACCTCATTGAAATGGAGAGAAGGGAACTTAAAAAGGCATCAGAATAATATCGTCAGATAGGATATCAAATGAAAGGTTTGGGCCATACAAATCGATTGGTGGGATTACTTATCAAATAAGAATTGAAACATACGGGAGAATGGCAAAATTCTCAAAACAGAATACAGCCCCTAAAATGATAACATGAATGAAGTACATTGGAAGGTATCGATGAAATATATCATCTCCCCCTCCACCCACCCACCAGGATCCTGTCAAACACCATTCATAGACTTCCTGATTACGAATGTTCATGTTCACAGCAGCAAAATAAAAAAGGCCCATAAAACGTTCAAAATAGATTTAAAAGTAGATAAAAGATATAGACTTTCGAACTTCTTCGCAATGGATATCAGAGCAATGATGGAATACGCGTCGCTCATTTCCGCCTTTATTGCATCAAGAAACCTGCAACCGCTCCTGCGCGTCCAGAAGCAGGCACCGCATTTCATGTGCGGCAGAATGTTCAGTACTCCGACCATTGCGTGCGAAATCATGGCCGAAGTATGATCTACCCCACTTTTAATATGATATGGTATGATAGATCTAGATGTGATGATAGAAAATAGGCCTTAACTTGATTGATTTTCCATTAAATTGTTGAAATTTTTAATTGCGTTTTCTACCATAATTTATTTACCAATAGAAATACCACGCATAGTAAATGTAGGACATTGAGGAAGTTGTATTTATCTGTTATCATTCTCGTGCTTGTCACCTGTGATCTTGGTCGTTGGCAACCCTGAAATACATCGACTAAGCCTAATATATGATTCTATTCTCCAAGTCACGCACAAGCAAAAGATAACATATTTCCCGTTGACATCCTTAGTTGGAGCGCGTCGCTATGGTAACGCATCGTGCTTATAACGAGGAATGAATTGAAGGTAATATTTACAAGTTATTCTCTCTCATTGTCTGTTTGAAGAACAACCCAAAAACAAAAGAAAACAAAATAAAACAGAGCAGCATGGAGTATTGTTTCCGATCTCACAATACTTCATCTGATTTCGAGGGAGGTAGGTAGGAAGACCTAAAATGCCTTAGGGAAAAACTTTCAAACTCAAAACAGGAAGATGACATAGGCTGCTTAACAATGTCAATCATATTTCCCACTGTCACTGTCGCACATTTCCTCGAATAATCATGTAACATTCATATTATATTTATACAAGCTGAAGTGTCCGTTCTACGAACGGGAAAGTGACACAAATGTTGGGTTTTATTTTTTAGCAAATTATTCAAACTGATAGATCTACATAATGGCCAAAACAACCTATAAACTACTCTTCTTCTATGCTCTAGATCTAGCCCTAGATCTAACTACTTTTCACATTCTAAGGATATTATCACTGTCTAACAGCTGATAAGACAAAACTTAACATACTCTTTCTACTGTCTAGATCTAGACTGGATGTATAGAATCTATAGTAGGCTTTCTATAATACTTTTGTCATGCTGCCCCTCGACAAAACTGCCCAGTCTATGAAGAATCTGTTAGAAGGGTGATTTTACGGACAGCCAGCAACTCATAAAGTATTCTTTATCTAGATATCTGATGTAAACAATATATTAATAGAACAAAGAAAGAGATACTTTACCTGCCCAATAAAGTCAAAGTCTAGATCTAGAACACCCAATTTTACAAACCACACTTATTATAGTAGGGGGCCTATGTAACAGATTCTAGAAATAGCTATTTTTTTACATTTTAAGGAGACTATCACTGTAACATTCAAATTGAGTTATGAATGAAAGGCTGAAGATTGAAGATAATGAAGAGCCTTTACAGGAAGTCGGTAGTTAGAAGTAAGGGCTGAATGTGAAATGAATGGCTTCTCCCTTGAATTCAACAGGCTAAAAAGGCAAAAAAGGTCTTATTTAAACTGATTTGTTTCAAATATCTTTACTTCAAAAAGACATGGGAAATAAAACTTTTGCATAATTTGAAATATATTTTTTCTTTCTCCTTCTGTGAGCCGTAAAGTGTGCAAGACTGTTGAGGCCTAACTCCATTGTAGATAGATGCCACACTTCAAAGGCCATGTGCACCTTTTCGGCCAAAGTGGCGAAAGTCGCTCCAACAGGGAGTGGAATAATAATAAGTTTATTGCCATTCGTGAGAACACAATTGGAAAATGTTGAGGCCTTGCACAGAAACAGAAAAAAGAACAAAGAAAAAAAAAGAAGAAAAAACCCGAAAAAACCATACGCACTACCCTCCCTACCCCTGAAAACAAAACACAACAAAAAACAACAACAACAACAACAAAACAACAACAAAAAAACCCCAACAAAGTATTACCAGCGACATAATGCACATAATGTACAATAATGTGATATGATGTACAATATAAGGTGAAGTCGACTCCAGGTGGTGATGAGTGTGGCCTGGGCTCAGAGTCGGTGCAGCCAGTATCAAGAAGACCTCAGGAAGCAAGGTGTTTAGTTTTAATGCTAAGCAAAATAAGCAAATAAACATAACACAAAGCTCTAATGGTAATTTAAATGCATAAATAACGAAGTTGCATTTTATGAAAACACCGAAACTGTATTGTATGTAAATGTCGTGTATGTATATGTGTACATGATAGGTATAACAATGTGTGTATCTTTATATAAAATATGCCCAAATTAATATAACGAAATACTGCTATAATAACCAGGGTAAAAAAGAAAAGAACGAAAGCTGGAAGGCCAAGGAAAAGGGGTAAATATAAAAACAAAACAAAAGAAAACAAAATGAAAATTGAAACAAACACAAAGTTATCTGCAAAAACAAAATCTTCCACAAAATTAACCAAAAGATTTACAGATCGGTTTCAATGGCACTCTTTGATGTTGTCTTAGTGTGCTCTAATTATGTATTTCCTTGACAAGTTTGCTCATACATGTTTAGCAATTGATCAACTATTTGTAGGGGAGAGCCTTTCCTGGAGACACTTGAGCAATTTAGATGTGTGTGTCAGATTTTTCCATTTGTAAAAACAACATAGACAATACACATAAACGCTCATACTAAGTTCACTCAAATATGTTATATTTCAAATTTTATTTCAATGACTCATGAGTTAGGCACCAATTCTCATAGTTACTTCAATATCTCTTGGAGCCTCAGTCATAAGTTTCACGTAGACACTAGAATGTGCGGTGCTAAATTTCAATTTATTTTCTCCTTTGGCTACAATTGTGGAAGCCTCATCATCTTCGCCCACAAATATCCTTACATTCCAGTTGCTATCGCTTTTCACCACAATGGTCGTTGAGTTGACCTTCATGCAATCGAGTTCAAGTTTGAATATGGGTGATCTTGAGGCACTCACAGCGATGGATTCCCGTGTCTCGCCAACAAATATGGATGTTGATAAGGCTGCATAGTTACAGAAAATGAGAGGAATTCCTACGCGCCGAAACGCACGTCGAACTCTCCTGTGGTCAAACCCATTGTCATAGGCCGCCTGCATAACATTACATGCCCCTGAAAAGAAATTAGTATAAGGAGACCACAAATTAAGATTGGCATCAAGGAAGCATTTGTATGCGTCATACATGTCCATTTCTTCATTTGCAACCATTTGATAAAAAGCATGGTTAAAAACGCCACTGCTTAAATGGACGCTCATTAAGGGACGATATCTAAGAACGTGCTTTATTGAACGCCCATCCCTTGTAGGGTCTTCAAAGTATCGCAAGGCCTCAAATCCTGCAGTTTTCTTCACAACATCGTACGAGATCAACCAATCATTAGAATTCCGGGCAAAAAATTTAGTGGCTTCCCCAGTTATGTCACAAAAAGCCTCATTTATTCCTCCGGGCATTCCTCTATAAATTAGGTTGCTATTCATTGCCACGATTCCATGGGCCAGCTCATGGGCGACCGTGTCGATGTCAACAAATGGGTGCAGGATATCCTTGCAATCACCATAAAAGGTGTCAGTGCCATCGAAAAATGCATTTTCAAACTCAATACCAAAATGCACAACCAAGCGAGGTTTGTATGAAAATGGCCTCATATCATATTTTTCTTCGAACAAAAGGCCAGCAATTTCCCCATAGTAAAGTGCATCATTTGCTACCCCGAATGCGCCATTGATATTATCCTTGTAGCCTGAAGAGCATGTAAAACTAACAACCGTCTGTTTGTTGCGTGCCTCTGTTTGTTCATTATCAATAACCTTCGTGTAGGTTCCTTCCATTGTGCAAAGGTTTAAACGTCTCTGTACGTTCAAACAAAATGGCGCAGAGTTATAAGTTATCTGTCCAATCTTTTCATTGCCACCAACACCCTCGGCCGAAACGGAGCAGGCGGTTGCTGTCAGTTTTGTTGAAGAAGAGTTATAGAAATGTTTATTACCTCTGGGTTGGGGGTCCATAGTGTCGGTATTGTTTTGTTGAAGTCTGCTCCTTATTCCGTCGTAAGACAAGAGAACCCTTCCAGTGCATGCATCAAAGTAATAAACAGGGCGTTTAACAGTGCTTCCACCATGATACATAAATTGAATCTTGTAGGCTAATCTGGGTTTGTCAATTTCGTCACTTGTGTAGATAATTCGACGACCATCTCTTCGGTCAATGTTTGGATTATATGGATTCAAACGTTCAAGTCGGATGGCCAGCGTTTGTAATTCTTGCACTTTTCGTTGACAAGCTTCTGGGTTTCGAATAACTTTGTCGATATCCTTTACCACATAACCGTACATTTGGCCTGTGAAACGATTGTTGGCGTCTACTTCTGCCTCTGCTGTGGTTCCAAATACATCATAGCCGGCATATGTCTGAATTAGTCGTATTCGTTTTACCCCTTTTGCCGTTTTGCGGAAGTTTCCATTGACGAATCTAAAGCTACTTTGATCCCCTAGTGATGCAAATCTCTGCAGGTCCTCCACGAACGGTACGTTAGAGCTTGATCTGAAGCTATTTGCCAATGATGCTGGTACCCTGTCTGTGGCGAGTTGTTGAAATACGACTCCTGCAGCAGAATCCCACAAGGTTAGGATCACGGAAGCGAAAGTGAAAATGTAAAGGAAAGGGATTCTATTCATTCTGAGGTGCCTTTCCATCGCTACGCATTGCAGGTTAAGGGATCTGTAAAAGAAAATTAAGATAGAAATGTACACAATCACAACCTTATAAAAATAAATAAAAGGCACCTAGAAATTGCCATGGTGTTGACCATAACTTTACTCTTTCCTGTACTCACTTCCGTTCCATATGATTTGGCTGTGTTGATCAATCTTGTTGTTTGATCTTACAAGAATTATTCGTCATTGCTCCTTCCCATAAGAGAAGATACATTCACAATTTTCAAAGTAATAATTCAAAGTAAAACCACAACCAGAAAACATCCATTTATCACGAGAACTTGAATATTTTAAGAATTGGCTGAATGAGGGATTGCATTACGTTTCTTATTTGATTACTGTTTCATACAGGGCATCTAAAGGTTCTGCCTTCTTCCCCTTATGACATGATATGAAGTGATAAGATATGAAATGATACGATATGATATGATATGATATATGATATGATATGATAGGATATGGTATCATATGATATATGAAATGTGCTTATATAATATGATGTGTGTAAAATATATAATTTTTACATCCATAAGTTAGATTGCCTTTATTTACTAAATTAATTCTTTATTTCAATATCAAAATAATGAAAACGACCTCTGGATTCTAATTGTACGAAGCGAGGAAAAGCTCTGGATGTTGAAGACCATTTTAAAAAGCACATGCGCTTGAAATGTCAGATACCCCTTAACAGCAAATAAAACCTAGTCATAGAAACGAATATTATCAACTATGACACGTCCCTCGTGCACGAAGCACTTCAGATCTAGATCTACATAATTATTATGAATACGATTAAGATTACCTAAGCCGAGGTCTTAGTCGCTGACCACAGCGAATGTTTCTCTGTACTGAAACATGTTGATCTCGAAGACCAAGTGCTCCAATTAAGTTACATATCATTTCCAGATTCTAGATTATCGGATATTCTATAAATATGTCTTGATGTCTACTTCTGCTGAGTCAATCTAATAAAATCATCGGTAATAGAAAAGCTATAAAGAAGGTATTTAGGTTTGCTCCTTGAGCTTTGAATTATAACTATGCTGCTCGTGTAAATGCCATAGACAGAAAAAAATCATCTTATGCAACGTAACAAATCTCCCGTAATACACACTTCATGTTGAAGCAGTGGAAAAAGGCGGATTATACGATCATACATAAGATCAAAATACTTCTAGATGTTTTAAGCATGAGGTAAAGATCCTTTGGCTCAGCGTCCCGTATGGTTATGGGCTCGTCATGTGAGAGGAAGGATAAAAACGTAAAGTGTATTTCCTTATGCCTGTTGTAAATGGTGACAGGAGTTGGCAAAATCTTCTGTCGCCTGCCATCTGTCTTCTGCAGCTGCTCCTTAGTCTCCTCGGAAAGGTAAGAGCATTTTGTTGGAATATGATAGAAGCATAATCAGTGGCCATACCCCATGTTCTGTGTGCATGCCATGTCTTAAAAACACTGTTGGGATCGTTAATGGCTTATCGAGATTGCCCTAGCGCTTTTGCACCCAAAGGCTATAGAGAATCTTGATGCAGAACGCGGCTGGGGGTTTAATCGTAATTATCAATTCGTTGTTGTTCGTTTTACTTTAATGATGTGTTTGTCATTACAAGACAAAAACAAACAAACAAAAAAAAAAGATTTCTTGTTTACCTTGCAATGAAACAGATTCTGGAAATAGTTATTTTTTACTGTTAGAACTGATGAAATAAGTACCAACCTAGGTACTATCACATTTTTCCAACACTTGAATTGAGTTTTGAATGAAAGGTTGAAGATTGAATATAATGTAGAGCCTAGGCAGGAGGTAGGTAGATCGAGTTCGAAGTAAAGGTTGAATTCAACTGTTTAAAAAAAGCGAAAAGGTCTAATTTGAACTGCTTATAGATTTGTTTCAAAATATCTTTGCCCCAAATAGACGTGGGAAATGAAACTCTTGTATGATTTAAAATATTTTCTTTCTCCTTCTATGAGCTTTAAAGTGTGCAAGACTGTTTGGGCTTAGCTCCATTGTAGTTGGATGCCACTCCACCATTGTTACCGCCTATTACTACTATGTTACACAGGAAGTTTATTTTTTTTAAAGATTCCCCGAAACACTTAAAGTATAATTGGATTAGAGCAGTACGGGTATTTTTGTGGTTTTTTAAAAAGGTTTTTATCAGGTATTTGTTTAAGATTTGTTGGATACCATTTTTGATTCTGCGTTTTCACGATGCCATTCACTATCGACCTCAACGTGAATACCTTCATTGTCCCATAAAAGTTCCCGTCGCTCTCGCAGCTTGCGCAAGCGCATCTCCATAGTTACACCGTCCACAGTTTTGTGAATCTTTTTTTTTTATGCAAAAAAAATGTCTCCGACTAGTGTATTAAACCTGCATAGCCGCTTGCATTTCTTAATGCTTATCTGGGTTCATCTTCAAAAGCCATTCTCATCCGATCGATACCCTCGATTGATTGAGGCTTTCTTGCCAATTTTGCAAAATGAGTAGTCTGCCCCATCTCAATTCAGTTCGTATGCCTTTTTTTTCAAGGCAAACTTTTCCTAAGGTCCGTCCTGTGTCATTTACTAATGATGACAACGGATTTACACTCATGGTTCTCTTTGTAGACAATTGCTTTTTCCTGCCACCCGCCATTTCAGTTGTTTTATTTTGATTACTGTAATATCTTTCACTGTTCAAGGTTCAACTCATATGAAGGACACGCGTCGTAACTTAATAAAAAATAATCTCCTGTGAATGACACATATATGGAATAAATCTAGGAAGAATTCCTTTCCTAATGCAAACAACCTGATGCCTGTACACTAAGCTGTTTTTGAGCTATCTTTATTTTTTTATCGGAGAATAGAATAAAAAACAAAACTAACACCCTGCATATCACGGGTGCTATTATTAGTTTGCATGATTCTGATTCACTTTAGCAACTAATTTTCCTTATCTAAAAGCCCCTTTCTGCTTCTTTTATTATCTCCTTTACTTTTAATCAGCTTTTATTTCATCTTGTTTTTTTCACATGTGCTCTGAGATAACCTTTAAGAAGCAACGAAGTCGTAAAATAGCACGCAAACGATTAATTACTTTCGGTGCCTTTTTGCCCAGAATGTCTTTTTAGATTCTCTTGCGTTTAACATGCTCACATCCACCTTCTAAATATTTAGCACTTTAAATAATATGTTAGCACTGAAAGCTTTTGAAACGTTCTGAAACGTTCAATTTACCATATCTACCTTACTGTCATTGTAGTACCAATTCGATTAGAAGAAATTATATGAACATGAAAATAACATTTATTCATACGAACCTTGAAACTTCCCTTGAACTTGATCCTTCGGGCTTTCAAAGCAATTTCTGATCATCAATTTGACTCGTATGAGCTCGTCCTGCTCAAGGTACATTAAGACTGATTATTGTAGTCAGAACATCTTCCTATTATAAGCATCGGGACAACGCCTTCAATATGGATCAATAAGTTTGGAAGCATTGTTGTTTGCTCTCTGGATATTTCATCAAGACTATATAATGATGAATATTTATATCTACTTAATGTGTTTAAAGTGGAAAGAAGGCCCACATAATACCTTATGAATTAATAATCTCTTATTTATTATAACATGCATGATTTTGTCGGTGAAAAGCTTTTGTCGGGCTTAATAAAACATATTTATTAAATTATTATTTGTTTTATATAAGTTTTATAATAAATTTTGAATTTGTAAAGTAAAAAAATTTTTTATATACAATTGAGTATGTGGAAAATAATGGTCACATTTACTAAGTTGAAAGCAAAATCAACAGCAGCAAGTGCTAGCAAAGAAACGAAAACTTGCATTGGAAAAGCAAATGCAGTATTTGGCAAAAAAGCAGTTTACTGTAAAATATACCATGTCACAATCATCTGGATGATGTTATTTAGGACCCTTCAAGTCCTAGTGTTATAAAGTAGAAAGTCAAGTCATTGTATGCAGATGACGAAGACTATATCATTTCCATAGAAATCGCTTGACAAAGACCATAGGTATAAAATGGAAAGACAGGGTGAAAAATGAGGAAGCTATGAAAAGACGGAAATTATGATTAAGATAGATATGCGAGGACAAGTTGAAAGAATGAGCAGAGAAAGATTTCCAAGGCACACTTTGAAATGGAAGCCATCTGGTAAGTGAAAGAAAGGAAAACCAAAACTGACATGGAGATGGACTTAGAGAGGACTGTCCTGGTCCAAGCAGTCAGCACAGGAAAGGGGGGCATGGGAAATTTTGACAGCCCAATATGGCATTGGCTTGGGGAGGAACAAGTGCTTAGTGTTAATGGACAGATTTAAGTGGACTTTTTATTTGATGAACAGAACAGTTAATGAATTTATGATTGCTGCTTTATTTTAACAAAAATGTGATCTATGAACTCTCAAAGTTTCTGGCATTTTTTTCTGCCCGCTTTTGATAACTTGCCTCCATGGGTAATTCAAGATGTGCTTGATCTTATTGTTTTCATATGTCAAAACGTTATCATTCTTTCATTAAATCTTGATTTAAAATCCCTTCTGTTTAACTGGGGATATGAAGTAGTATTTTCCTTATAACAGGTGAGGAATTATTGACATTAGAAAAATTCTGACTGTAATGCAAGATTTTTCAACCTTCTGTGCCAGTATTTGACTTTAAAAACTAGGCAGTCTGCCCAGTACATTTTGTCTCATGGTATTATTGGATTGTGTAATTTGCACTTTAATCAAAACACTACTTTATTCCTTTTTGGATGCAAAACATTATTTTATTTTAGCTAAAAAAATTGTTATTTTTTTTTTACCACAGTTGGAAGGCACATCACAGCGATTTAGCAAAAGAGACTCAAGTGTGACCATGAGACGTAGTGAAACGGGAATTGTTGATCAGGTACTTAAAGTGAATTCTCATTATGTTGAAATCATTTGAAGCAGAAATTAGTCAGGAGAAATAGATAATTTGTTTATTAAACAAATCACTTGCAATGAATTTGCATTTTCCACGAAGAAAAAGAAGCTCATTATGAGCAAAGCATGTTCAAATAAATGGATGTCACGAAACATTTTCTGGATTGGCTTTATAGACCTAGAGATAATTTGGAGCCTTTATAGTAATGAATGTGTGCAAATTCGACTCCTCTTTGTCTAAGGATAGCCTTGGTTCCCTTTTTCTTTGCCTTATATTGCTTGCCTTCTAGGAATTAATTTATTATTGCTTCATCTCTTCTTTCATTACCAATTTTACTCTTGAGTTTAGAACATGCTCACAATGGCAAGGAAGAATCTAGGGTGTTCAGAGAAGGCCTGGTGTAGCCCTCCAATCGGTGAGCTCAGTCATTGCTATGCGAATGAAAATTGAGATGGTCTGGGAGAGACGACTTAATAGGACCTTTATCAGAGGGGCGCTCAGTCCCAATGCCCTGTGATTCCAGGTTGTTCCTATTTGGAGCCTGTCTTTGGTATTTTTCAAGGATAATTTATATGGCAAAATTTCGTCTGTAGATCCAGATTTAGGGTAGGCTTAGTGTGGCGATCCCCTTGAAGGGTCCTTGAGCCCTGGTTGAAACTAAGGGTTGGCCTGAAGTGACGATCCTTTTTAAGGGTCTTCAGTCTTTGGTTGTGATTAAGGGTATGCCTAGTATGACCATTCCCTTTAACAGTCTTTAGCTCTTTGTTGTGATTAAGAGTAGGCCTGATGTGGCCATCCCCTTGAACAGTTCAGAGAAGGCCTGGTGTGGCCATCCCCTTTAACAGTCCTTAGGTTTTTGTTGTGATTAAGAGTAGGCCTAGTGTGGCCAGCCCCTTTAACAGTCCTTAGGTCTTTGTTATGATTAAGAGTAGGCCTGGTGTGGCCATCCCCCTTAACAGTCCTCAGGTCTTTGTTATGATTAAAAGTAGGCCTGGTGTGGCCATCCCCTTTAATAGTCCTTATGTCTTTGTTGTGATTAAAAGTAGGCCTGGTGTGGCAGTCCCCTTTAACAGTCCTTAGGTCTTTGTTGTGATTAAGAGTAGGCCTGGTGTGGCCATCCCCTTTAACAGTCCTTAGGTCTTTGTTGTGATTAAGAGTAGGCCTGGTGTGGCAGTCCCCTTTAAGGGTCTTTAGGCCGTGGTTGTGATTAAAAGTAGGCCTGGTAACAGCCCTTAGGTCTTTGTTGTGATTAAAGAGTAGGTCTGGTGTGGCCATCCCCTTTAACAGGAAAAAGATTCTTGACCGTTGAAGTAGGACATAGTGTATTGTTCTTTACAAAAAGGAGCAATTTTATTTACTAGGACAGGCATTTAATCCGTTCTCAAACCATTATAGCTCATTTATTGAACAATGTACCTAAGATGAAGCTTAAGAATGAATGATACTGTTTAATTGAAAATAATTGGAAAATGGCCTTACAGTATTTTTAATTCACACACTTCAGGATATGTGAGGTGGTCTGAGAAAACCTGTGGCATGTTGAAAATGATCAATTTTCACCTGTTGGTATTTCTGTATTCTACAAGTCTTTCTGGTCATAGTGCAGTTTGAATTTTTAAAATATCCAAAATTTTGACGAAATTGAAGGCATTTAAAGGTGCTGCCTCCATGAAACAAAAAGCAGAGAAAATTACATTTAAAGTTTTTGATCATTCTCGTGGAATTATTGCTTCAGTTTGAAAATGCAGGGGATGTCATCATCATCAAATACCGGGTCTGAGACAGACATTGGCGACCATGACACGCCATTCACTTCTCTGTTCAATCTCAGGAAGTTCATGCTAT
>JAOWAY010045903.1:0-11895 GCA_028565895.1 Goniobranchus geometricus
CCATGCCTCACAGCCATATGTTGCGGTGGGAAATACTGTGCTGTTCAAAATTCTCACTTTCGTTTCTATGCATTGTCCCTTCCAGATACTTGCCATCTGGTACCCTATTCACCTTTTAATCCAGTATGGGAAATTTGTAAAAAGTCATCCGCAGGATCCAGTTTTTGAATTTGCAGGTTTGGATGACAAAATAGAACTACACATATATTCAGTGATCAGGCTGCAAGGGGTTAGCATTGAGTTTATAGGTTTGACTTGGTGTGTGATTATTAGCATCAGTTATTTAAGTGAAGAATCTCTGAGCTGATTATCATAATGTTGAAACATATATCAAGTTCTTGTTGTCCAATCGTCATTTGATGCTCAAAATATTGTCTCAACCATTTCTTTCTGTACTCCTCTGAATATCATTGTTGGTAGTTTAAGCTCCTTTGGGATCTTTATATAATAAATATAACATTTGTCACTTTACATGGAATATTTTCAATTGTTGTTTGTCTCTTTACTTTATCTTTATATGGTGCCCAAGTGCTGCTGGATTAACTCATGATTGAAATCAATGTTCTCTGCATAGTACTTCAATGTTCTTATAATGATTCCCACAGAAAAAATTGAAATACACCTCTCAGATTTTCTGTCTGATGAAAGGTCATGCTTTCCAAGTTACAATTAAAAAAAAAAAAAATTCTGCACCAACAATATTTGTAGTTAAATAAATAAAGAAATGGGCTGGATTATGAGTGTCTGGATTAACAATTATAAACACATTCATTATATGGCTTTCCCCAGTTCTCTTTCAATGTTCATATGATCTTTGATATAAGAATTTGTCTCTTCTAATATTCTCTTTGCTCTTTTCTCATTTTTAGATGGAGAGGCTGCTGTAATTACTGAACCACCCAAAACTGTGTCCTCCCAACAAAATGTGACACCTCAGGTAAGACTGTAGAACTTCTTTGGTGTGTCTCATATTTCTTTTTATGATTATCCAGCTGACTGAGAAATCTTTATGGAAAGTTTAACAGTACACTTTAAAATGCAAAATAGATATTCAGTTTATTATTGTTCTAAGATAATAGTTGGTATAGCTAACATATGTGGAAAAAAAAAAAAAGAATATCTGGAGACTGTCACCTACATCAAGAATTTGCTGAGAAAATCATTGTCATTTATTCTGTTTGGACTATTTGGAAAGTGATCAATGTTTTAGTTTTTCATAAGCAATACTGATTTTATTTTCTGTGTTTGTACATGTATTTAGCATTGACTAACCTTTAGCTATACTCATTCAATCACACAAAGGTTTCAGACTTTTCTCAATCACAACCCTTGCTTTTAATACCCCCCCTTGCAGAAGTTTGCAGCCATTGATTTAAATCAATTCATTGTTACTTCTTGCAGCTCATCATAGGCGTTCAATTAATGGCCTGCCAAAAATCATTTGTGGTTCATGAAAAGATGAAAATCATTTGGCGCTAAATCAAGACTGTAATTAAATTGTTCCCAGCTGGGTTCTGAGCATCCCGCATCTCTTGTTTTGAATTGCTCACCTCCTTTTTTTTTAAAGAGTTTCATAGTACAATTCAGAGTTTATTGTCATACCTCAAGGCCTAAATCCTAATGAAGTAATTTCCTTTTAATCCCATGATACACTGCACATGATTTTGTTTGATGAAAATGTAGATTTAAGCTTATTTGTGATATTGTAGCATTGAAGAAACAAGGCAGGACTTTTAGACTGCGATATGTTATCTTGCGAAACAAATGCAGACGCACTTTGCTATAGCCTAATCTTTTGGCCACCATTTCGGTAAAGAACAGTACGAAAATGTTAGGGAAATGTTCAGCTAGAGTAGATATGCTGATATTCCTGTTTTCATGAACTTTTCTGTCAATTGCAAGAGTTAATGCATCCAGAAAAATAGTTGTCCATATTTGTTTTTGTATTTGACATTTTCGTATCCATCATTAAAGTTCTGAACCCTTTGTCTAACAGTGCCATATCACATTGCAATCTCTCCTTACTAAAACTTTATAGACATGGCCGATTTCACTTGCTTTACATTATCTGGTTTGAGGAATCAGATAAGTCACCTTAATTCACATTCAGATGGATTATTGATTGTTTTAAATATTATTGGCTGCTTAATTCTTCAACATACACAGCTTTTGTACTGACAATAAAGTTGTCCTGGTAAGGATTCATTTTAACCTTGTTTATGATTTCATTTTATCAGTTATGATTTTGTAAATTAAATTTCTGGATTGAGACATGAACAGACAAATATATTGTGGTGCAAAATTTGGAAAATTGAGTAAAGCACACTCACCACATGCTCATATTCATTATTTTTGAAATGACCACGTAATTGTTTCTTTGCTCGGATTAAAAATTTGGATGAGAAATGACATCTGTTTGCTTGCTAACTTTTACCAATGAGCAGAGCAAAATGATTGAGTGCTTTCTCATTTCTTCACTTTTTCATTATTCAATGAGAGAAGCATGGCGATGGGGAGAGGTGTTAGAAGGAGACCTCTGTATCTAATTGTGTCACACCAGACTAGATGGGAAGTTTTATTTTTTTAAGAAATTGTAAAGAGAATTTCTTTCTCTTTTTCATAACATTTCTGGGTGTTTTGCTCATAGTAAAGTCTATGATTTTGCTCTCCTTTTTGTTCTATGCTTTCACAATAGGAATGTCTGTGAGTTTGGAATTTGTGTTAGGGGAACAAGTTTAAATTGCATTGATGCTTCTTTGTTTTTCAAAAAAGAGCTCATTAAACCCGAAATGATCCTCAAATGGTTTGTCAATGGCTCTGTCTCTTAGCATCTGTTAGATGAAAATTGTTTTCACATCTAGGAGATTAAAAATACTTGTCTGGTGAGGCAAATTTGGATAGAATTAATACAACAGTTCATGAACACCGCTCAGAATTATCAGGAAATTCATTGCATTCAGTTTTAGATATAGACAGGTATAAAAGATTTTTTCTGCAAATTTTGTACTTTAGTTACAAGATCTTCTTCATTCATTTCACTCTCATGACAATTGCAGTCACAGAAAAATGGAAGGAAGAGACTGGCATCATCTACCACTCCAGTAACAGATTCATTGTCTGCCACCTCTACCTCAGTGACATCAGTATCCTGTTCCTCCACTTCTGCTCCTTCCCTTGGTGCTATCCCTAAAGTGCAGAATCGAGACAACATAAATCAGGCCTGGTTCACAACACGAGATGAAAAAAATGCCCTCCATGAAGAAGGTAAAAAGTTTGTTGAAGCCAAGCTATTGTGTCAGTAATATAAGAACAAGAAAGTAAATGTCTGTTTGACTGAGTAAGAAAGTTCCCTATGACTATCAGGGACCTATTAGAAGGTAGAGAGCTAATAAGCCAGCCATTTGTGTTTGGCACCAGTCAGTAGTGTCAGAGAAAATCGAAGGTAAAAAAAACAACTAATAAGCCAGTCACTGTAAGAGGAATTCATTCAGCATATAATTTTTTTTTTTTCTTGCTCTTGAATGGATGCTTTTGCATAAGAGGCCATCAGTTACTTCTTTCAGATACTGGAGACATTTGGTAAGGCCTGATAAATTTCCTTCCTTCTCAAATTTCATCAAGTTTACTATCCACGTACGATAAAGAGTGCCTTGTCTAAAGTAACCAGATTGGAGCAGATGATTAATCAATCAAGTGCTGCAACTTTTAGAAATCAAATGATGATTGTGCTGGATCAGGGCTAATAAGTTACTCATTACTCATGACACCTATCTGAATGGACAATAAAAAATCAAAATATTTCATCACTATTGGGACTGCTGTTTGGAGAAATGAGCTACTCTAAAACCCAGATGATCTTTTTTTTAAATTTTTTTTTTTTAAGATACATGATTTCTTTATCATAATTTTCAAAGGCCAATAGCATTCACATTGATTTGAACTTTCAATTCAAATTTCTTTATCTCATTCATACTCAACAAAGTTTCATCTGTTTTCATGTTGATTTTAAAAAACAAAAATTTGTTCATCTCTTCTTTTAAAGGGCACAATTGGAAGCAAGGTCAGTGGACCAAAGAAGAGGTGGAGATTTTAAAGTCAAACATTGACAAATACTGCAAGGTAATTAAGATAATTATCAAGACATGTATTTGGGAATGAGTTTTGAAGATTAATTAAAAGATTAGAAAAATATTCAAGGTTGCTAATTGTCCTTGTGTAAGGGATTTTGTACACTTTAAAATTTTGTAAATCCCAGATCACTAGGAAAGCTGTAATGAACAAGCTCAGTATTATGAAGGGCAAAAGTGACAAGTAAAAAGAATGAGGAAAAGTTTTAATTCATAAGAGCAATGCTGCTTCATTTGGGTTACAATAACAGCTGCACTTCAATTCAACACATTTCAACACACAATAAATCCTTTATAATTCACAAGCTTGTATAGCACATATGGGTTAGATTTGAACAGAGGTGAAACTCCCATAATCCACAGCTAACTCAATTTTAAAAAGAGGAGAAAAAAGCTATCACATAATTTGAATGAAATGTGGCATCAGGCTACCATGTTGCCAGACTGCCGCCACTGGCTGAAAAATATTTAATATGATTCTTCAAATCAGTTCAGGTCATTTAAAATTTAATGCAGTCTGTAGCTAGCTGAAAAGGTATCATTTTTAGATCTTGTCTACATCAAAATATAGACATAGGTCATCAAGATTCAACATCGACTATTCAAGGTCTGGATCTTTAGTTGGAGTCCTACATTAGAAAGCTTTTCAAAATGGATGATTCTATCTTTGTCCAATTTGATAGCCATTTAGATTTTTACTATAATAGATGATGGAGTGAAAATTGTGCCTATTTAAGAAATAATAAAAATTTGCTTATGGTTTTACCAGGATATAATACAAAATAAACATACTGGCATTATAATGCAAAAGACTCCGCAGTTGTGACTGATTTTTCTTCCAATACTCATATTAGATATTGGATTCAGTACATTTGTTATGTCTTTACTTTCTTTGATGAAATAATTCACCTGATTCTGCTCTTTTGAGTGTATGCATCATTCAGATTTCCATAAAAGTTTCATTTTCATATTCAATGGTGTCTGCGAAAGTTTTGCAAAGGTTTGTGGGCAAATAAATTTGCATATGTGTACATAATCCAGAAAGTTCACTTAATTTCTCTTATCTGCATTTTTCAGTTTAGTTGTTAGTTACACAATTTTACATGAATTGTATAATGAATGTTTTACCTTTTCAAATTTTTAATATTGATATATATTCATATGACCTTGCGTTTTTTCCTGACTATTGAATGCTTAAAGGTTGACCTTCAACCTTTAATGTGTTTGTTGCTGTACACAATGAATATCATCATTTTATTTTAAATGCTTTTATATTGTTTTGGTTTTCAAGGAGCGTGATATAAAGGATCCAGCTGAGGTTGTCTTTGAGATGTCAAAAGATGAACGCAAAGATTTTTATAGGACAATTGCCTTAGGCATTCATCGACCTCTTTTCTCTGTTTATCGTCGAGTAACTCGCATGTATGATAGGAAGAATCACAGGGGCAAATACTCTCCCCATGAAATGAAACATTTAAGAGCGTAAGTAAAAGTTTGAATTTTTTTGTCCAGATGTTTTATTCTAGCCTTTTGATTTTCTAGTTAGTTTTGTATGCACCTGACTTTTTAGTATACAGCAATAATTGACTGTTAAAGTTCTTAAAGTGATTGCATGAAATAGGTATGGTTATACTTTGGATGCTTTGTCTCTCTAATCCTTTCTAAATATGTTAGACATATTACATTTGTGTATATAATAATATAAATCACACCCACTCACGAAGCAAATGATCCTTGCTTTGGGGCCAGTTAATAGTATCAAAATTTAAAACTTTTATATTTTACTTATTTTTTCCGTCCATTAACCATATGCCTAGTCCAATGGGAGTTGAACAATAGGCATTGAGGCCTTTTGAGTAATTTGGGAATGAGTCAGAATCCAAGTTAGTTGTCACTTGTTTGAAGAATGAGCTGCCAGATGGAATTCCTATAATCAATGCCTTCCTCCCATCTCATTGCGACGACAACGGCAATGGGTCTTGACAAGCGCCCGAAACTTACAGACTATTTTTCCACGATTCCTTTCCTCAACAGCCCATTTTATTCTCAATTATTCAGCAGAGATAGATTTCATTCTCTCTACATGACAATGCTACACACAGGTCACCCTGACGTAGAGGGTAAAAATAAAATTGAATCTTTTGTCAACAAGCTTATTGAAAGGTTCAACCAAGTCTTCGTCCCCGATGTCAATGTCTCCGTCGACGAAATGATCATCGGCTGGAAGGGCAGGTGGAAATACCGCCAATACAATGCAGCCAAACCGCATAAATACCATATAAAAAGCTTCGGTTTGGTTGACAGTGTTCATGGCTTTGTGCTCAATTTGTTTACGTATTATGGAAAAGAAACATCCTATGATCCAATACTCGACATAGACAACAATGGCGCTAATGTCGTCAAGATCTTCAATACCCTGTTGAAGCCCCTCGACCGCGGTTACCACATCTTTGCGGACCGGTGGTACACCACTCGACGTCTGGTTGACTTCTTACTGCATGAGAAGCAGTACTACACTGGGACTCTGCAAAGAGCCCGCGTTGGATTTCCACCAGAAGTGAAATCACTCTCTCTCCAACACCTGCAGACCAAACACTGGACAAGCAAGGATGACCAGATTCTTTGCACTGCCTGGAAGGGCAAGAAGGCGAAAAAGCCTGTACTTCTTGTATCAACAAAATCTTAAACAACAGCAGTGAACAGGAAAGACAAGAGTGTGCCGTCAGCCATTGATTGGTACAACAAATTCATGAATAGTTGTGACCGAGCGGATCAAATGCTTGGATACTATGGCATCCATACACGGCGATCAAGAAAATGGTGGAAAAAAATTTTTTTCTGGGTGATGGAAATTGTGTGTTGCAATGCACACATTCTGTACAAGATCATTCGTCCAGCTGGTACAAACAGATCAGAATTGAGATTACAACGCTTCAAGACTCTCCTCATCGAACAACTATGCGTTTCCGCTGCCGCCATGCTGCCACCTCCAGAAGTGAGGTTACCCAAACCAAAAGTGGGACGTCCACGTACAAGCAGCCCCCTGGAGAGACTAGACTGTGACAAACATACCATTGTGTGGGTCAAAGATGGCAGAAGGTGCAAAGTATGCAGCACTCCTGGAGCCCCGAGGCGCGCCAGCTTTGTGTGTGAAGGGTGCAAGGGTCGTCCTCATTTGCACCCCAAGGACTGCTTCAAGAAGTGTCACACCCAAGTCAATCTCCAGTAATAAATGAACACTGGTATAGATTTTTGTAAATATATGTAAATAAGTGTAGTATGTAGTGAAAAATTTATTTGTGATGAATACACACCTGTGAAACGTTTTCGGCATTTTGTGGAAAAATTTCACATAAATGTAACCTCTTAAAATTGGATGGATATTGAACCAGTTATGACATTACAAGCAATGGAGTATGTAGACAATGAACCAAATGGATACTGATGCTGATGTAGGACTTGCCATATGCACATTGATGTTGGAATATCATAAAACGACTTGGTGAGTTTTAGACTTGTATATTTTTTTATGTGAATCTTTTCATATTTTGTGTACATAATTGCACTTTTCAACCTCCACTTCAATATTACATTCATTACATAACATATTCAGATTCTGCATTCAATTCCCTTCAATTTGGTATATGATGCGTCTATATTGGTGCATATTTTGTGTACAAAAAATATGTATTCTAACTGCTATTGCGGTATCCTTAGATGTTCACGAAAAAAATTCCGCACAAATATGGAAAAAAATTCCGCACACAAAGAGTTAAAGACTTATGTCTGGTCAGTACTGTCATATTGTTATGAATTCTGGAATATTTCAACAGACTGTAGGAAAAGGCTGGAAGCAGCGGAAATGTGGTTTCTGAGGAGGATTCTTAGAATCTCATGGAAAGAAAAGAAAACAAACAATGCAGCACTGGAAGAAGCAGGAGTAGAAAGGTCATTGCTAAAGATAATCAGACAAAGACAACTGAAGTTTTTAGGTCATATAAATCGACATAAGGAACCTGAACATCTAGCCTTGGCTGGAAAAATTGAGGGAACAAGAAGTAGGGGCAGGCAGAGAGTGACATATTTTGAGAGCTTTAATCACTGGCTGGATGAAAAACAAGAAGCAGAAAACTAATAGCGTGAACTTCTTGAGATTGTCTGAACAGAGAAGAGATGACGTGTCATGGTCGCCAATGTCTGTCTCAGACCCGGTACTTGATTATGATGATGATGGTGACCCATCATATCTGCTTCTGCTCATAATATTATCCATGTTTTTTTTTCAAAAGCAGTTGTGCTGGATTTGATTTGTTTGTATTGTCACAGTCTGGACTTTTGGTGCTGGCATATTTCAGGTTACGGGCTAAACACGGCAATGACTGGGCTGCCATTGGCGTGGCTCTTGGTCGGAGTGCCTCATCTGTTAAGGACAAATGTCGTCTGATGAAGGATAACTGCAATTCAGGTACATGCTGCACAAAAAACTTGTTTATTTTTTCCTTCTTATCCCCCTTGCTTCTTTTTGAAAACTCCTTTTTTAAAAAATGTTTTATTTCCATATGCCTATTTTCTTCAAGATGTTGTTCCTGAACTGATTTAACCATTTTGGAAAGTTTATTTGATATACTGACTTTTGAGAAGAATGGACTATATATAATAAATTTTGTTGTTTGTCTTTCATAAATCATTTTATTGAACAGAAATTAGTTTGCACATAAATGCTTCTTATGCTACATTGCCTTTGCGGAGAATAAATGGTAAATGAATCAATCCTGTCTCACTAAAAATTGAGAAAAGAAAATAGTTCAAAGAACATTATTATAATGCTCATGTTAAATTGATTAGATTTTACTGAAGGGACACAGTTTTATGCACAGATCTAAAAATTAAATGTCATTTTTGAAGATTGAAATATATGTTGCTGTAGGACTTTACATGTTAATAGTGGGACAAAAGTGTGCTTATTTTGGGAAAGTCTTCCTTGTTCTCTGTCCATTATTGCAGACAAAGGATTCACCCTTGGGTTGGAAGTTTCTTTTAGCTATTTCAGGATTTGAATAACACATATTCCCCGCAATGTGCTTGATTGATTATTGGCTCCACTCTTATGCAATAGTAAGAATTGTCAAAGTGTCAGGAAAGGATAATAGGGCCAATTTTTGAATGATCATCCATTTTTTTTTGAGAACTGGGAAAAGTTGCCAATGGAAATGAACCAGTGATAATGTTATTTTCTTCCACGTTATGGGAAAAGCAGAACGAAATCAACAAATATGACCCAAGACCAAGATTTTCTGTAGAATATAGATGCACCTCTTGAGAAATTCATTGTACAGTTTTATTTGATTCGGCATTATGTATTTCAAAAGCACGGCATCAGTATTTATTTTCTCTGTAAAAATATTTTTGCCCCCTTATATCATGCAAACCATCTGATGTCCAGACTTAGCAAAGGAACACAGTAGCTTTGTATGGTATGGAAATTTGTCTATTTTTTCTTCTTTGGCAGGCAAGTGGTACCCCGAGGAAGAATCAAGGCTAGCAGCTGCTGTACATAAACTTACCGGTGTCAAACCTTGTGAGTTGTGGATTGGTTGACTTCAAACTTACCTCTTATTGCACAAACTTTCCATTTTATGCATAACCATTGTGTTCTTTCATTTTCGTTTTCATTCATTAAATGGTAAAGGTAGAAGTACTGAATTTGGCTCATATATATATGCTTTGTATGTTAAATTTTGATCCTGCATGAAGTGGCATGTCATTACATTTGTAATTTTATGTTGCTTCATTTATGTAAATGAACTTTGTCTATGTCTTCTTCGTTTTTTGTTTTTTTTTGTGTTGAGTTACATCAGCGAGAAATGTCTCGATTTTATATTGTCTTATGATGACCCATCATTTTTGCTTCTGCTCATAATATTATACATGTTTTTTTTTTCAAAAGCAGGTGTACTGGATGTGGAAAAACAGCAAACAAAAAAAAAAACCCACAAAAAAATACCCACCAATTCCAAAAGAAAATTAGGGCTTACAGAATTTTTTTACATTTGTCTAGAAACTGGAAGTTAAGTTTCTCGGAGCTTGATCTTTTTGGGGGGGGAGGAACGATCTTAAGAGGATGCTTTACATATACAGGGACAGGAAAGCTTCATTGTACTTTAAGGTAATGATGTTTTGTCTCTGTTCATTCAATTCTCCTAGCTGAAAGCATCACTTCAGGGCTTTCATGGGCCATTGTGGCCGAACATGTTGGAACAAGATCTGAGAAGCAATGCAGAACAAAATGGCTGAATTATTTGAATTGGAAACAGCAAGGCGGGGCGGATTGGACAAGGGAAGATGACAGTCTGCTCATTGAAAAGTATGAAAATTTCTTCTCAGTTCAAAGTTTCTTTTACTAGCACAACTTGCACAATTGACCATCAAATTTTTCATTTATTTTTTATGTGACTAGGCAGACACATCCTATCCACCACAGAGGTCCATTGCATAGAAATCCCAAGCATTGTATTTTTTTTTTTTCAAGCCATTATGGCCTATCTGTGTTACCCTTCAGCTTTTGGCTTTGTGGGCTCAGTCAGTTCTTTACACTCTTTTCATCTGGCATTTTTGTGAAGCTTTGTGAGCATTATGACATGTCCACTGCACCACAATGCTCCATTTGTCTTTTCTCTCCAAAGAAACCTATTTATTGTTGACCACCCAGGATAAATGACAAATGAAGATAAGAAAAATAATGAAACCATGAATAGGGTACCAGAAAAAGAAAAAAAAGATGGTTGTTGTTAAAGGGCTATTTGGAAGGGTAGAATTGCATGGTATTATTCAGTAACAATTATGGTCTGTTAATTTTCTTTTTTTCCTAGTTTTTTGGTTTTTGTTTATGTTGCTGTTCATTCAAAGAAGAGTTGAAAATATTTACTAAATAGATTTGAATACTTTTCGTGTATAGTGAGTCTTTTGTCTTTTACTTCTTATAAGACCTATCTTTCCTTTCGAAGATTTCTGTCTGAAATTAAAAAGCTCTAATAGTCATAACTTTTTCTTTCTGGTCCAGAGTCTCAAAAATGAATGTAAATAATGACTCGGAAATTGACTGGGTGGCATTGTCAAAGGATTGGACCAGGTGAGTATCCAAGTATTTGATCTAATAAAAGCTTGATCTAAATTCAAAAATTTTTAAATTGCAGTTTTATTTTTGTCTCTTGGCAATACGTATGATTATACAAGTAGAAGGAATTCTTGAATTGTGGTTTTGTTCTTTACAGGGCTGGGAATCGTCCGCCTAAAGGCAAATTTCCGCTCATCGCCTCCTTCCCGTCCGCTCATCGAAAGAGGGTTCCGCCCCTTTAAAAAGACCAAAACCTTTTGATGTTCCGTTACTTTAATATATTTAAAAGAGTAACAATAAAAAATGGAATAGCTTAAAGTACGACGACACATATTGGTGCGGTTTCCGTCAAAACGCACGCGTCGATCGATAGGCCTAGGCATGTATAAAATAGGCTAGGTCTGCATCGTTCGAAATCGCCTAAGTTCGCCCAATTTCCGAACGCGTTGTCGCCTAGGCCTTGGCCTATTCTAGAGGCTAGGTCTAGGCCTAGGCCTAGTAGACCAATTGTCGATGCTTTAGGCCCTAGGCAGGCCTCCCTTACTTATCAAGGGAGGCATAGGTTAGGCCCTACTTTAGGAGTTGGGGTGTGTTCGGAATTGGGGCGAGCTAGGCTTGGCCAATGCTCATCACAATACTAGGCCCAGGCTAGCC
>JAOWAY010046014.1:0-11885 GCA_028565895.1 Goniobranchus geometricus
ATTACAAAGACAGGCATCATAGTGGGAAAATCTGAAATCAGAGAAAATCTGAGCGATTTACATCCCTGGTAGTAGTATTATCAGTATTATATGATACTGTACCCATGACAACTCATCAGGGATAGATCTAGATTGGATTCCACAAAAAGGCAAATTCTTGTCTAATGAGATGTGAAAGCCATTCATATTCATACAGACATCAATCAATGGCTTTAGGCCAATCGTCATGGTGGCACCTGAAGCCCTTTTCAGCATTTATGTGCTGAAAAGATCTTCTCAGAAAATCCATGATTCTAGATACAGATCTTGATAAGCTGCCAACATGAACAAAATGCCTACAGTATCCATCCGTAATTCAAGCACACTGAGAGAGAATAGAGAAAAGCATTCACCACCAACAGCTTAAATGTGACTAGGAAGAACACATCCAGTTCACTGTACAAGTATCTGAAATAACGATAGGAAGCATGGCAGTCATTTCATATCATGTACTACACTTAAGAGACTGCTGGGAAATCCTGCGAAAATCTGTAACAACCCAAAAACAGGGGAAAAAAAATGGATTTTCGCCCTTGAATACAGACTTAAGGAGCAGTTGGCAAGGAACTATAATTTCATACTCACTCATATTTTTGACCCTGAAGTTGAAATTGGCAGTTAAAGATATAGACCTGATCAATTTTAAGATAAGAGCAGAGACGCCAACCTCAATTCTTTTTTTTTTTCATTGTCAGCCAAAAAATTCTTATTTTGACATAAAAATTCTTACCATCCCTAAGCAGAACAGAATTTATTCTAAGAGCATTTCTCTTTATGAAATTCCATTTCATGGCATACTGTTACAGGAATTTTCATTCTTTCTTTCAATATTTTGCGCTTCGGGGACAAGCAGAACTGGTGTGCTGATCTTTTTTCCATTTTTCCTTCTTGAATTTCGACATAGATCTACAAACCAAGATCAAACACATACTCAACTCTATGAAAATCTAGATCTAAAATGTAATCTACATTTATACATACAATACAAACCAAAATCAAACGCACTATTCAAATCTAGATCTAACATATGGATATAATGTAGATATAATAAAAGATCTTTCCTAGCTTCATAATTCATGATTATGACTATGATAAGTAACAAGTTAGATCTAGCCAAAGATTGTCTCTTCTATTTTCCGATCCCCGTGTGAACCAAATGCAATGTATACATTCTTTTCAATATATCTCTAGATGCAATTGATTCTGATCTAGAATCTCGATAGATTTACATAAAAACCAAGATCAAACACACTATCCAAATCCATATCTAAAGTGCAATCTAGATCTAATCTAGGATATTGATACATACAATGACAAACCAAGATCAAAGACATAATCCAAACCTAGAATAGATCTGTATTTAAAATCCAATCTGGATCTAATCTAGAATCTCGATACATACAAAAAAGGATCAAACACAGTATCCCAATCTAGATCTAAAATCTTATCTAAGGATTAATAGGCCTAATCTAGATTCTATGCTAATGGGACCGAACTGTATTGAATTCTCTAACTCAGGATGGCAGTTGGCTCTCAGCAAAGACAACTAAAAAGTGCCTAACTGAAGTAAAATAGGCCTATGCCTTAGCCTAACGGAAGTAAACAAGCATGGGCATATTCAATTCCAGTATCATTTCGACTACATCTATATTTAAACGTCGGTAATGCTGATACTCCAAGAATATATAAGTATTTTCAAGACTAGTACTTCATATCAAATAGGCCATAAAAAATGCTTGAAAGGCTATTGATCTGTTTAAGGGTCTTGTTCAACCTCAAACCTAAATTGGTGAAGTATATGAGAGCAAAAGGGTTCTGTCTGCAGTTTCGCCCTCTATGATGGTTAGATTGTTATCCCTGTTTACTGTTTAATATTGGGTCTGTAAGATAAATTTAGCTTCCACAGCTGTTTTGACTTGGTACTTGAATGAGAGAAAGATAAGAGGCCAGGGATGAAAACAGGAATAATAGGGAGTTCAATAGAACTCTTACAATATGGCACTTTATTTAAAATTTCTTAGGTATGTCGTAAGTTAAAAGTTTTGATAGAACTTTTAAATCTCACATTACAATCAATTTGTTCACATACCTTTTCTTTATCACAGAAGAGTCAGCATTGCTATTTCCATTCTCGTTTTTGGCACAACCCAAAATTTCATCCCCAGTGCCCTCATCTTCATCATTGGGAGGCAGAGACCCAAATATCCTCAATCTTGCCTCTGCATATTCAGCTTCCCTTTGCTGCAGGGATTTGGTGTGTTTTGAGGTGACTTGAGGCCTGATGAAAATAATTTCAGGTCACACACAGATGATACATGTTATAATGCATTTCAAAATTCAGAGTAACGAACTGAGCCCCATATTTTCAAAACTGCACGTCAGATTGAATTGAGATTTTGTGCATCACTTTTGAAAGACCATGACCAAACAAAACCTATTTTCAAATTCAATCTAGAGCAGAAAAGATTTTTTGTATAAGAGCGATATAAAAATATTTGAGGTGGTTGACTGTAATAAAACAATCCCATTCATTCCCAAATTCAATCAAACCAAGAGAAAATGCAATTCGATAAAACATCAGGTCTTTTCTTTTGGATACAAAGTAGCACACACAGACACAAACAAATTACTGTTAAAAATTTCTACTAAAGCAAAATAAGAAATTTTGTTATTCTGAATGTATGTCTCGATGAATACCCAATTCTTTTTTTTATTTTTTTGTTCCAGGCTTCCATTTTTTATTCTAAATAGCGAGACTTAATTTGACTTTAACTGTTTTCATTTGGTTTTCTTTTTCTTGGGAGTGTCTTTCAGTTTTCTTATTTTGCCAAGTGTCATTTTGGTGATGATTCTAAATTTATATTTAATATATATCACGCATTTTCATTAATCTTATTTTCAAAGGGACTCTAAGAAGTCACGCAAGGGGCCCCAAACATGAGGGACTCTCAGATTTTGGGACTAGGGAAAACACTGGACATGACCATGTTATTTCAGGGATTTGCAACTTTGATGCTTTCCGTGAAGGGCTTTGACATTTTTACATTTTCAATTTTTCCACAGACAAGTGGAATTTCCAACATCTTATGCATGTATCCTGCTGTTGGATCTTTGCATACAGTTACAAAATGCCGGATTTCTGGAAAATTTGCTTCCACGCAATTAGACTGACTTGCCACCTTGAAGGACAGAGTACTTTTGTACATAAAGTGCAAGAGAAAATCCTGGGTGATTATCAAAGTGCAAAGTTTAAGATTTGATGGCAATTGTATTGATTTTGGTTTTTGCTTTCAAATAGACATTTTACTTTTGCCTGTAAATCATCCATCTTTCCACTTAGTGTTTATGTGTTGCTATGATGTGCATTGATCTTACCTTTTATTTTACATATATTATTTTTCTTCTGGCAATCTCTTCTTTTCTGAAAATCTACTGCTGCCACTTCTGTTTTGTTTATCAACTATCCTTATGTTACTTTCTGTTTCCAAGGGCAATGAGAAGACCAATTAAAGTCAAAAGTGCTAAAAATCTTCACAAAACAACAAACACAAATCTTGAAGGTGAACCTTAGGGAAAACGTATATTCTCAATGTCTATTGAGGCACAAAAGAAATGACATGAGGTCATTACCAAAAATGACCAAACGATTTGAATTAAGACTAAGCAAATTTACAAGTTCCCTCTAAATCTGAACTCAAGTATTTATTCCAAAAAAAAAAAGAATGGCCAGAAAAGAACTTCTCCAATTGCATTGTTTTTTAAGGGACACCACAGCAGATCCTCTGTCTTGACTAGTCCTGCCTAAAGGCATCATCCTCTCTCACATCAACGGCCATATGATATTATTCCATGATTCCATCAGTATACCCAACTCTTTAGTCTTCCTTTTTCTCACATGGCACTACGATCATATGAATGTATTTGCCACTACACTTTTCTAAGTCAAGTTATCAGAGTTTTGATTGTACTTTGGTAATTTTGTACTGCAGTGATTTTTCTGGCTATTTTACATTGAAAGAATATTACTCTTCTCCTCCACCTCATCCCCCCCCACCCCCACCTGTTTTGTTTGTTTAATCCTGAACGAGCGCTTGAACCACTAGTAGCATCTGCTGCAATGAAACCGAGAGGCACCCATGCGCTACAAGTAGCGCTGCCCTCCCTTAACGAGAAGTGTGGAGGCGCTACAAGTAGTGCATGAACCCTGACCCTCTTTACTTGTTTAGCAATTCTTATATGGAAATTGATCCGGAAACGATCTCTTTTTCATTTTTAAATAATAGCCAATGGAATTTCAGGTTATTTGAAGCCTCTACCTCATCTGAAGGCTCTGTTATGATCCCACAAAGGGACACGTTACAAAGTAGCTCACGTCTTGTCTGTGCTAGCCGTTGTTTGCGTTGCCTTCTCGCTTTTTTCTCCAATTTATTTATTATTTCCTAAAGTAGATATCTTTAAGTTCATTTTAATATTCTTAAAAATATAACTTTTATACATGTTTTTCCCCTTAAAAGGCTGAATTTCCTTGTTATTCATAGAATAAGTTTAATGGCAACACTGTGCCCTGTCATGCTCCGATGTTTACAATCAAAAGTCATCAGCTCGCCGGCATTCCATGATACAACTTCCAGTAAAATGGCCAACCCCATGAGGGTTAAGCATAGGTTTTAAATTGTTTTAATTTTGTTTTTGCTTCTTCAGTAACTGTCCTGATAGCAAATGAAAGCATTGCAGGAGCACCCAAAACAAAACAACAAAAAAAAGGAATGGAAGAAAAAAATACCCTGAGGCAGATGTCTTTTTATCACTTATCACAGGAGAAGACTTGGTGTCTCGTCTGAGTATACGAACTTGCGGCTGGTATTGGGTGCGTGAAGAATCTTCTGCCACTACCTGGGGTCTGCTAGCACTACAATCAGATAAAGAAGAGATTTAGGTTAAAGCAATGGATCACCTAAAAAACAATAAACATGGGAGAAAACCCATAAATTAAATATAAGTCCTGCAATAAACAAATTAAGACCACACATGAATAATTCTTACTGTTTCTGACACAAGTTATTTTTATTGTTATGTATATATCAATAAACTTTAAGCTGCATGATAGTGAATAAACTCACAAAAGGACTAGTAAGAAGAGAACTTAGTCGTGATTGTCAATTTCGCTTGTTGTGGACTTTGACAAAGTGTGACACATGAGTCTTAAAATTCTGCTCGCCGAAAGTAGACCATTTCATGTGCTTGCCTTTCCTTCTTCTTCTTAAAATAGCATTGAGGCTGTGGGCCGCTGAGCCCTTGGCAGCTCGATAGCGAACCCCAGAACTTCACGCCGTTTTGCCCCAGTTGGCAAAACGATAGCATGAGCCCGGAGCTCGTACCGAAATGATTGCTACTCCTCAACCTTAATGGCCCGAGTTCCTATCTGGGTGTTATATTAAACTTTTTAATAATATCTTCTTTTTTTTTGCCACTGTGTTCAACCATAGTGGAGTGTGTGGGCCATTAACATTTCATCGGCTCACTCTCATCTGCAATCATTAGCCATGACATGTGTGACGTACATGCAAGTAGATTGTTAATACATTAAGTGGATTTCATGCGCATGATAAGGAGATTTTACCCATAAAGAGAGCAGAAATCCAAATACTTTATATAAAATATCACCCAGATCTAGAAACCTCCTAGATCTTTTTTCAGTCATATACATCAAAGGGTGGAAATCAGACAGACCTGGATAAAGAACCATAATAAGTGCCAAGTAGAGTAGTATTGAAAGAAATTGCTACACAGCAGTCAATGGGTAATTTCCCATCTCTTCTTAGTACATAACTTTCTCTCTAAACATGTTCTAAAAACTTGTTTTATCTGCCGATTCCTCTGACAGGCAAAGTATTCATTACGTTATAACAAAAATTTTGAAAAAAATTTTGAATTCAGAGTTTGTTGTCAAAGTTTGTGGCTTTTAATCATAAGTACCCAATTTCATTAAATCCTTAAATGAAGTCACTCTTTAGTGCATGATAAGTTTACCGTGTCTTAGATTCTACCATTGCTTTGCCAACTTCTTTGTTCTCACATTCAAAAGCTTTTGACTGATATATTGAGACATATACATAGCATCATAAATTATGAAAATGTGCTCGTCACTTACATTTTCTTTTTCTCCTCTGACTGCTGAATCTCAATTGTCATTTCCTCTAGCCTTTTGTCTAGCATCTGGAAAGAGATAAGTCACCATGACTTGAAAAATACAAAAACCTACAGAATGAAAACATTTATAAATAGAAACAACTTTACTCACATAATTAAGTCTAATTATAGAGGTGAACAGTGAGAGAATGGATGGAGAGAACATGATGTGCCAGCAGTACAAATAAAGATGAAGTCTAACACAATTTCTCAAGGCAAAGGCTTTTGTAGACTATGCACTAAAAAAGTCGAACTAACACGCTCAAATGTAATACACCAAATTATTTTATTTATTGTTTGCAGGAAAAAGATGAATGAGTCATAGATCCGTTCTTGTATCAAATTGATCAATTGTTGTATTTCTGGATTTGGTTGGTTGGGCAGATTAACATTGACTCATTAAGAGTGACTTCCAGCCATGGATGTGAGTGGCGGAAACGGCTGGTTTTACAATGGTTTTAAATGTCAGAATTAATGATAGGAATAATTCATTTATATATAGCGCCTTATTTCCACTTTGCAAAGTGCTCATTGGCGCTTTACAATAGTACAATTAAAAACAAAAATAGGCCCTACATTAAGACATACATATCTTTTCTAAAACATGGAAAGTAAAAGAGTGTATCACAATTGGAAGTAAAAAAAATACTAATGAAGACAAATGAGTAAAACAATATTGAGAGAGCATAAATAAAGGTTAAAAGATATTTGAAAGTCAAAAAAATACTCAAATTTAAAAGAGAATATACCAAAAGCAGACACCAAAATAAGTTGAAAACCTACAGCACTTAAAAATCATACTATTGCATCGACAGTGAAAGAACCAAATTCAGTCATTAAAAGCCTGCGAGAACAATTCAGTCTTTAGCTGTTTTTTTTTAAGTCGGCGCTTGTTCTGGTGTTAAAACTGATCTAGACGTGGGGCATAAATGTTGAAGGCCTATCATTAAAAACTAGTTTAGTTGGTGATACAAGTAAATACTGTGCCTGGGATGATCTTAGGACACGATTAGGTTGGTACAGTTTAACAAGCTCTGAGCGATATTGAGGTAATAAATTATATAGACAGTTATATGTACTGTATGTAATGAAATTTTTTAATCAATTCTGAATTGCACCAGTAACCAGTGTAGATTTCTTAAAGTATGCATTATATGTGCATTCCCGTTGCTTAATGTTGTTATTCTTGCTGCAATGTTTTGAATATTTTGTAGTCTGTCAATCTCTTTCATCGAGCAAGCTTCTGATTTTACCAATGTTACTGAGATGATAAGTTCAAGACTGTGTAGTTTTAGAAACACAATGATGCATGGTACGAGTAAGAGTACTGTCAAAAATGACACCAAGATTTTTGACACAAGTTTCCGATATTAAATTCATTAATATAGTGTTGCAATTCAGAGGTCTTGAGAACTTTATTATTTCTGTTTTATCTTCATTTAGTTTGAACTTGTTTGAATACATTCAACTTCTAACCCCTTGGACACAGTTTTCAGCATTTCTTACAGATTTTGTTTCATTAGATTTATTAATGGTGAACATAAGCTGTGTGCCATCAGCATAAAGTGATAGTCTAATAGAAATTTCCTATTTCATCTTCAAGAGGTTTGATATACAAAGAAAAGAAGGAAGGGCCCAGAATGGATTCCTGACGAACAACGTACTACAAAGGTAATTGTTTAGACAAATGGTTGTTAATTGTTGAAACAGATTGATATCGATCATTGAGATATGACAGAAATCAGTTTTAAGAACCACCCCTGATAAACCACAAACTCATAAAGATCTTTGCGTCGTTTGATGAGTATTTCGTGATCGATTGTGTCAAAAGCAGCACTAAGATTGAGTAAAATTAAAACAAGATCATGACCTTCACAGAGATAATTGAAAATGTCATTTTCTATTCTTAGAAGGGCTGTTTCAGTACTGTGAAACATCCTGTAAGCAGAATGAAATTTACTTAACATGTTGCTGTGAAGTAAATTTGTCTTCTGGCATTAAAAAACCACAAAAAAAACCCACCCAAGTGAGACGGACATACAGGTAAAAATTTTCCCTAAAAAGTTGGCATTGTGCATAAATTAATTATCAAGTTGTCAAATTAAGATTGTAGGCCAGATCCAAAGAAAAATTCCTGACAAATAGGGCTTTCATTAAATTCAATACTTTTTCTAGACTCAAGACTATTTTCTTTTAAAAAGGGCCACTTTCAGGACCTATTTTTGTTATAATGAACTTATGGTCGGTCTACCTAATCTGAATGGCCTGTGCATCTACAAAGGTTTTGGGGGGTTTTTTTTCGACGGGTGTCTATGTACTATACTTATAGAAAACACAAACATTGAAGTAATATATATTCATTATGAAGTGTCTGAGTTTATAAAATTTGGAAGAAACAAGAAATCCTTCTGCATTCAAAAAAGAAAGCCCGAATTTAGTTAAATCCCTTCATGTGGGAAAGGTATAATTTATTGACCTATTACCTCCAAAAGTTCATGTGACAGGTGCCTATATATGAAGTATCCCAATTAGAAAAGTCATTATGAAATAAGAAATTGGTACTTTATTCATGAACGCTGCCAATTTGTTGTGTTCATTGATGTGCAAACTCTTATTTTATCAAAGTAAAAGCTGAAAAAACAACAACATGCGATCAGGAGTTAATGTTGGTTAAGTCATCTTACAGATTTTTAACATCATCATTTTCACCTTTCCACTCACAATTTCTATCAAATCTCTTTTCAATTTGAAAGTGCGAACATCCAACTCCAATTCTGTGAAAATTGTGTTTCTGTGTGACAAGTAGTTTTCACTGTGTGAATATTTGAAAGATGAAGGTCAAGTGTGACGAGTGACTTTCATGGTTTTCATCTTGACACTAATTAATCTGCTCTGCTAATTACTCTGCTCTCTGTGGAGACATTTCTGAATTTGGTTTTTTATATGATTTTTCAGTTTCCCTAATTTCGCCTTGAACAAATACCATTTCCGTGTCACCGATGGTTAATGATGTAGAAGCCGATATCTGTGAGTCTTACTGATTTGAGTCTAATTTCAGCTTTACATAGAAAGAGGATTATTGACCAGATCTTTTACATAAAATTATTTACTACAGACATTTCTCTTGACTCTTCATTATTAATTGTATCATGGAGCATACCTTAAAGGTACATTTAAGCATTAAATGAAGATTGAAGGTGTTGTGCTAGAATAAACATAACCTTAAAACAAACAGCTTAATTTCATAAGCCTGCTCTGTGTATAAATCAATAAGGTGATATTTTAATGATTTTTTTTTTCCAGGAAAATCACATCCATTCTTCACTCAGCTGTCCCTCATACAAAAAAGTGAAAAAGGCAGACTTTGAAATACAAGCATATGTTTTTGTTTAAAATTGTACATAATATGCAAACCATAATTGTAAATCTGTTATTTAAAATGCTAATAACATATTCATGGAAGAGACATTTGTGTGTATGATTTTTGGATTTGGAGACATGTTTGAAAATGGATTATCACTTAAAGAGGATTTTTTTTTAGACTTGCAACTGCCTCCACACTGACATTTATTACAAAAATTGCACGAATGTCATTCACAGACCTGACATGGCAGTCATACTTCGTGAGCTGCTTTTCTATATTTTTCTTTAGATATTGTGTCCAAATTTGAAAACAATTTATCTGTCCAAATTTGAAAACAACTTATCGTCTGAGATTCATTTAATGAGCTCTCAACTAAATAGCTTTCTATTCATCAAAAACTGAAAATCTTCCCAAGTCCTGGCTCTTCCCATTCTTCCATTATTTCAGATGCAGATTTCATTTTTCCTTACACTAAAAGTACTATTTTTAATTATTTTACTCTAGTAAAGCAAAAATCTGCAATGTCAGTACCCTATAAACTCAATATTTGCAACGGTCCC
The DNA here is from genome assembly GCA_028565895.1 of Goniobranchus geometricus. NCBI lineage: Eukaryota > Metazoa > Mollusca > Gastropoda > Nudibranchia > Chromodorididae > Goniobranchus > Goniobranchus geometricus. The sequence goes on from JAOWAY010046014.1 coordinate 10,153, forward strand.
GATAAGATGAAGGCTATAGGCACAGACAGTCGTCAACCACGAGACCTACTGCAGGCTGCAAGGCAGCCACGCGTGAAGGGGCATGAACTAAAATCCGTATTGGAGGACGCTGTGTGCTACATATCTCAACCACCTACCATCTGAAAGTGGTGTCTGAATTACACAGGTAATGTGGAATGGGCCAGCCATTGGATGAAATTGCTACATGTAACTTTGATTTTTGCTGTGAATTGTGTACTTGACTGAATGAGTAATGCTGTAACATGTGTATAAACAACAAACAAAACAAAAAACAAAACCAACTTCAATCATATGAAATCCTACTTTCAGGTTTATTATGATTGTCTTTCAAAAACCCTTTAGATTAAATCATATCAAAGCCAACACTTTCAGTTCTTAATTTAAGACATGTCTTGACCTATCCTATTCAATGACATACAATTTCATTTAAAAGAAAAAATTCCTGAACTTTGATAACGTATGTCTTTTTATTGATGATTATTATTCAAAAACAGTGCTAAATGTCTAATTAATGTTTAAAAAACAAACCCTGCCGGTCCTTCCTTTCTGCATTTTATGTCTTTTTTACATTTCATGTTATCATTTTGGTCTTAAAATAAACTCCGAAAACACTTGATATGTTGCTTTCATCATAGTAAGAACAGTCTCCTTAAATTTCCATAGAGAGAGAAACACAATTATTGACAATTTAATGCAAGGTGGACCGACCGCTAAGGAGAAGACCCTACACCAGTATAGAGTACACTCTCCAGGCTATCGAGTACAGCCGAAATCAATGGCCATGGAAAAATATTCTTTTCTGTCAGCAATCGTCACATTTGTCCTGAAAGTTTTATATTTCCGGTTAGAATAGGAAATTCAACATTGGTGGAAGCCCTTAACTTAACTCAAGAAAGAAATGCTGCGGTAAGCTTCAGAAGCGATTGTTCAAGAAAAACTAGACTCAGACCTGTAAACAGCCAACGACAAAATTGTCTGAACCCCCCCCCCCCCTCCGCGTCATTAGAATATGTATCATACAACTAGTTGGGACACGTGTATTATATATCATTATAATTATATATATATATGTTTGTGTACATGTGTATGTATGTATACAGTGGAGCTCACCTACAACGGCTTCGTCTACAGCGGGGACTAGCCTAAAACAGGGGTTTTTCAAATCCCCAATTCACGCCCTATGCAGCCTATACATGTACAAATATGCCTCTTTACAATGGCATTCTATTTCACCAGGCACGGCTACAACAAGGGTTCAATTGCTCCGATACGGGTCTTTTACTTCTGCATTTCAAGCTAAATTAATCCCGCTTGGCTAATTTGCATACCCCAAGCGCGGTAAAAACCACTGCCGGAGAGATGACAAAGACAGCCTGGGGCTAGAACTACCATCCAGACTCATGTCAGTACATTATTACATAAAATCCACGTCTGTTGGCGGCTAGGTGAACAAAAAGGTCAACATTATACCAACAGCATGAGAATGGACTGGGTGGGGAAAGGGGCATGAGATGTCTGCCGTACTGTCATGGGGTTTATGTGAAGGACGGGTAACAGGATTGATCGTGAGATCTGAGTGTGTGTGGGGTGGGGTGGGGGGAGCTTCCATTCTTTACTGAATGAAGGACGACGATTTGGAATTCCAAATTCTTTTAAGACGGTTGAATGTGGCTCGTGCTTTGGTCAGTCTGTTGGCTAGGTCTATTGTGCCA
>JAOWAY010046125.1:0-11883 GCA_028565895.1 Goniobranchus geometricus
CTTTGTTTTGTATTTAAATCCTTTCAGGGTTAGAGCCATCGAGTGTGGAGGAAAGGCTTCGAGACAGTTGGACTTGGAAGGAGTTGAAATCCGTCCGCAATGTCCGTCCCTCTTTCCATTCACCTTTAGGTCTTTATGGGGGTCTGGCCTTCACAGGCGTAGTATATTACCTGTTGCGTGGGAAGGAGCCTGTGACTTTTTCACATGGAGGTACGTATACGTTATATGTAAAGCTGAACGATTTGTATTTTCACATGTCAGAAGACAAATTATTCATCTATGAGCCTGACTGTCGCAGAGCAGCACATTACAGAGAACTTTTCTGAATGGCCGTCAGGAAGACGACTTAAATGAAAGATATATCATGAAGAGAGCCGCAAATTATTCATACCTGTTAAGCGAAATTTGGAGAAGTTTGATTATCAATGCTTCCTTTCCTTAAAAAGATTTATTGACTGCTTGATGATTGTGTTCATTTTTGTGATGTAAAAGCAAAATGTGTTGATCTTACTCTCGCGTTGGTTCATCCATCAGGTCCAGACTATGCACGACTGAAACCAGCTACAGAGTGCAAACCAATCGACTATCCAAAACCAGACAATGTTGTAAGCTTTGATCTACTGTCCTCCGTGGCTTTGACGGGTACGAACCATGACCATGACGAGCCTGCCCATCTGACACTCAAGGACGATTCAGTGCCAATGGCAAGAAATTTTGCCGTTTTTGATGGGCCAGAACAAAGATTCTGTCCAGCTGGTGAGATATTTTAAAGTTTTATGGTCTTTTTGATAAATACATCTTCTTCATCTTCTTCCGCTATTTCTTCAAAAGAATTCTGACTCAATTCAACTGACTGCAGCTGTTGAAGCGCCTAAAAAAACCAAAGTCACTCGCAGACATTGCTGCACCAGTTCATCGTTCTACTGAAGATGACGATCTAAATGACGAGGATGATGATGTGCTTTTGCTCCCTCAAGTTTCAAGCAAAACTGTCATACAAGCTGTGGCACAAGTGCATGCATTCATCATGTAGCAGTGAGGGACAGGATGTTTCCGGTCTTACCCTTTGTCAGACAACAAACAAATGCATGCAAATGAAACGGGTCTCGTACACAAGTAGAAGCAATATCACAATAACACCACAGAGAGGTTCTAGCTAGTGACCCAAAGGAGTGAGATGAGTTGTGGAAGGTAAAAGTGATGGGGTGCTTTTTCCTTTTTATTATTCAACTGGAGCATCCCACCACTTTTGCCTTCCAAAACCGTCTAACTTCTTTGGGTCTCTAGCTATGACCTCTCCGTTGTGTTACTGTTACTGGAATATTTGTTTCTACCTGTTGATGTAACTGATTTCATTTGCATGTATTTGTTGTCTGACGAAGGGTAGGACCTGAAACGTCACGTCTTCTGTCCTGTCTTTACGATTGAGTTCAACAATCGTAGACATTTTTCCATCATTGCCTGTAATCATTCAACACTAACACCTGCCACTTTACCATTTGGCTTTTTATTGTTGTTCTTTTTTTTAAAAACCAAACTCCCATCTTTTGTTCGCAGGTGTGTATGAATATGTTGAAACAGAAGATGGTTCAGGGCATCGCCTACAGATCAACGCCCAAAACTGCATCCATTGCAAGACATGTGATATTAAAGACCCAAGTCAAAACATCAACTGGGTCTGTCCACAAGGAGGTGAAGGGCCGGCCTACAACGGCATGTAAACCTGCGTTTGAACAAAGATGAATGATTGAATGAGTTTGTGACAAGGAACAGGAACAGCTGTCTGGTCTGTCATTGTAGTTAAAGATTCATCACTCAGGGAAAGATCGTTTTGTATTCGGACAATATTATTGTTTGTCCTAGAAAATACCGTTGTATAAGTGGCTTTGAGGAAAAGATTTTATAAAGAAAAAATTCTTAAGGCAAGGCGGAATGGTCGATTTACAGCTGAGAATGGCCGTCACATGGCATCTCCTTTTTGTCATAAGACTGTAACGGTGTGCTCTGATCTGGACCCTGGATTAGGATGAATTACCGTTTTGGGTATTGTCAAAAGGAAATTTCTTTTTTAATGGCTCCTTTGTTGGTGTCAGGAGTGAAAAAAAAAAAAAAGTAAGTTACATACATGATAATTGTGATATCACAATAGTAAGGTGAGTCATGAATAAAGTGATTCAGCAAAACAGTTTCTTTTTTTTCTTAATTGCATCTCTCATTAGGAGGGAAGACGGTTTTTATAGTTGCATAAAGTCAAATACGGAGACCTCGACATTGTTGGGACTGGAGGAAAATGTTGATATAAACGTTTTGCCAATATATCAGTCCTACCCAAAAATGAAAGGGAAACAAATAGAAAATGTGAAGTTTCCACAAGCAAGTCAATCTGGATGATTTGGTGGTCCTTTACCACTTTCGTTGCCGGCCTCTCATAGTGAAATAAACCCTTCGTTGCCAAGGGTCCTGCTCGAAATAGGAATTAATGAGTGTTTTCAGATAGAAATTCCCACTTCCATACTTTTGAACATACATGCATGAAATTTTCAGGATTGCTTCATTGATGAATAAAGATCATTTTCCTTTAATCAATTATCAACTTTTATGCAAATGGGGTCACATGACCTGTCGGCCGTCTTGAATTCTGAATAAAATGGGGAAATTTACATATGATCCTTACTTACAGCCATTCTCCAATCAAAAATCAACAATTATTATATCAAAATGTGATCAGAACAAAGTGGAGAGGGCTTCAGGTACCAATGGTGTTTTTTTTGTTGTAAGTTGTGTTTTATACTACTATCTATAACAAGAGGAAAACACGCTAGAACACAAAGCATGACTTTCATGAACGGTGAACTAGAATGGTAAAAGTAGGCCTACATGTCTCTATTAAACTCTATCATCCACTCACTGGGTTTAAATGTCTCTTCTCCTACTAAATACACCTATTTGAAGGGTAAATGAATGTCAGTAGGCCTGGCGAAGTCATCTCTAGCATCAGCTGGCGATGTGCCACGCCCATTTGGGTCAAGCCATCGTTTTCCTGCTCTAGATCTAGATCAAAATCCGGTAATTCTGGTCAATAAATTTTCATCTAGGCTACTCAAACTAACCTCCCTACTAGATCTAGACCCGGTTTTCCATGAAAAACCACTATATGAGCCAGAATCGTGATGATAAACATTATCATCACCCATTGCGACAGCCGCTGTTCAGAGTGAAAGTAGAAAACCACAGTAAACAAGCTGTAAATAGAATACGGGTCAAAATAGGGCTGAAAAAATTCAGCGAGAAGGCTCAACGTCTAATGAGAGAAGGGAAATAACTCCCGTTATTCTATGGTGTCGTAGTTTTTGTGTATCACACCTTTTATGGGCGGGGGTTGGGATTCGACTAGAGTCGAGGGATTCGACTAGAGTCGATTGCGGCAACAAACGGTATGTAGTGGAAATTGGCAACAAAAGTGTTAAAAGTGCTTTGTCAACTCAAACATTTTGTAACATTACATGTTTCAAATGTCTTGTTTCATTCTGACCACTCTCTATTTGGCAACATTCAACCAGTGTTTCCAGACCGATAACACAGTCACAACCAGACGCTATAAAACTGGAGGCAAAAAAATTTAAATACAAAAGTAACACAAAATGCACCAGAAAATTATCAGTTTATTCTTTTAATCAAATGAACATCAGTACATTTATGTAAAGTAGCATCTTTGTAGTAAGTATCCGCGACTCTGGGTTACAAAATAGCTGTAGGTGTTTTTCAATCAATTTAAAGAAGCGCCAACTCAAACCCGTGACATTAAAAAATGAGTTAAGAGTTTTCCAATGACACCAGCCTACCCACACACATACCCACACACTAAATAGGCAATTGTACATTCAGATTCCAAATGATAAACCATTTCCTGTCAACTTTGCACAAACTAGTCAACAACGATTTAAGGACTAAGTGTAATCAAAGTTAAAAACTTTTTTTCCACTGACACCAGTCTCCACATATACATGGTATACAGACACACACTAAATGGGCAATTGTACATGGTTCATTTTAATTCATTTGTCTTAAGGCGAATAAAGAATGTTTTCATAGCATGCACTCACAGTTCTGACTGACAAATTCTTCATTCTATACAATAATGTTGAAAATTATGTCAGGATGGTTGACATAAACCAACTTGATTTGGAAACCCTTTCACTCCCATATCAAAGCTAAGAGCTGGAATTTCTGAGCGGGGAGGCCAATGCATAAGAATCTTATAAATAAGATATTTAATTTGTTTTTCTAACATTCAATGCTTTAGAGTTAACAAATCTCATAATATTTACTTAATTTATTGTTTTTTATTTATCTTTTTAAACTGTAGAAAAAAAGAAGTAAAATTTAACATCTACAAAACATAGAATATAAAAAGGTGCAGATTTTTAATATGGAAATGCACTGATTGAACACTTTTGATCCATTTAAATTTCATATTCCATCCTGTGAGAATTATGAGATGAAATCAGAACACAAACACATGGAACTAAATGGTGATTAAATATATCACCAGCTCCCACTTTGTTTTCCATTCAATTTTTGTCTTGATATTTTATCCATTCATTCATTCATCAGACCACCAACGATAACAGTCTTGTCCAATACACATGACATTTAATAATTGTGGGGAAATCCTCGACCAGAGCGCCCCCTTGGTGGAAATTGGCTTCCTCTGGTTTGACCAGATCCCCAGTACTGGTTTCGTCCCCTGGATGGTGCACCACGTCTAAGACCCTGGGCTCTTCGTTGGGTCGCCCGTTGACGTTGCTGTCCTGGTGGTGACTGCTGTTGCTGTTGTTGTGGTACATTTGAGGGTGGCGCTTGTCCTCCTTGAGATGTCGAAGCTGAGGCGGATGATGAAGCTTGTGATGCATCCCAAATGATTTTCTTGATTGGAGGTTTACCTGAGCAAAGAAAAAGAATTACAGCACTCAGAAGATTTTAATCACAGTTTTAAAAAAAATGCAAATTGTGTTCATCAATGGTCGTGAAAAATGGTACAGAACAGAGTTGTATGTAAATATTCAAAGGTAAGTCTCTGGGTATTGTTTCAACAGAATGAAGGGTTGTAGGATCTGTTTTGTCAGAAATATTTTATAATTCTTTAATACTTAAATAAGAGTAAAAAAACGCATTAGAAAGTCTGCTGTTACAAACCAAGCTGTTATAAATGTACTTTGTTTATCTTAACTTTAGAAGTTATAAGTCCCATTATTATGAAGATGTGACACACACACACACACACACAAATATACTGACAGTAAAAATGGATGAAAATAGTGAGGTAGCAGTGAAAGTAGTGAACAGAATATTTGGTCTGATATTAGATCTAGAGGTAAGAAGCTGTCAAAAAAGCTGTAAAACAATGATTTGTCCTCTATAGAGGAAACTGGACCCTAACAAACTTTTACAACAAGATTAAAGCCTAATGGATATTACTTTACATCTTTTCTGAAGATTGAATTTCTTATCTTTATTTTTTTTTCAGGATTGAATTTCAAGTTCTATGTGGTTAAGACCCTTTTTGGGGGTTATAGGAAAGGATGCATTCAATCCTTTTGGGGGGCAAAAAGTTAAGCAACATTGATTTCCTCCCATGGAATGAAGCATAATCTCAGCTGTGTCCCATTCCTATAATGTTGTTGTCTGACATATTCTAATCTACATCTCAAACTCTCAGCTCAAAGAAACCTACCACTCGCATCTGTTTTGTCTTGTTTCCCCTCAGAAGACTCTTTGGTCAAATCTGACTTCGATGAACCTTCTGCTCCAACCTGGCTCTCTAAAATTTAAATGTTAAAAAAAGACGGAAATTAAAAAAAAAAATTTGGATGCATCATTCATAGTCTAAAATAGATATACAAATATGAAGGCATATACAGAGGAACTCACCTAACAGAAATCTGTTTTACACAAATTTTGCCCTTAATATGAAATGAATGTGAATCCAAAAATAATTCTATTCTTTATTCAACTAATGCAATATTCTTTAACAATAACTCAAATTTCACTATCACTTGATGACACGAATTAGAAGCAGTGAATTAGACGCACTAATTAGAATTAGAAACCAGTGCTCCACACAAATCTTTTCTAAGTTTTCCCCCGAACTTGCACTTGCAAAGCTTCAGGTCCACAAGCCATGCAACTTACACATGTTCAAAAGGCCTAGTCAAGATCTACTGTTACATCAGTGCCTCTGACACACGGAGGTTGGGGGGGGTGGAAGGGGTCCACTGACGCATCACACACTGTCATGGCATAACATGACGTATGTAGGGCTAATTACCTTTAGGCATTGAGTTCCAATCACGTGTCATTGTGATGATGTGCTTCACCATTCTAAAAAAGTTTCGCTTGTATCCCAACTGAATTCTTTTTTGTGCTTGAAGTCCCATAGTGTGTCACGCCACTGACGTAACTAGAATCTCTCTCTCTCCCCCTGTCTCTGTCAGTCTCTCCCTCCCCCTACTCACCCTCTGCCTGTCTGTTCTCTTTATCCGTCTGTGTGTGCCTGTCTATCTCTCTTTGCAAAAAGAGGGGAAAGTATTATAGCAGAACTGTAGGCTTAACAATATAAAATACCAACATCTGGAGGAAAAATTGGGTCATGCCAGTTACAGAATGTCGTCAGGCTTGGAGTTATTTTTGTCCGATATGTAATTATATGTTTCAAGGTCCATTCTTTTGTAAGTCTTTAGCCTGTTGGAATGATCCTTCAGCTGCCTAAAGAGGTAATGACCTTCGCAAACATCTGTCCTTTGTTTTTTTATGTCCTCTTTCCGAGCAAGAGTTTAGGTATGACACTACTAAGCAAAAAGAATTTGGCGTCTGAAACAGTAGAGCCAGAACATTGTTGATAACTAGATTGAGATCTAGGTCATGCATTAGCAAGCGCTCTCTATGCGCCCCTCCTTAATCAATCAAGCACTTGTAGCAATCCCTTGGTTTCAATCTCGATTGTTTTTCAAGCGTAAAGCATTCTTTATATTCGCTCCCTTAGGCCTACCATAGTGTGCTCAGTAAGTGTGGAGTTGCTTTGCTTGCGTCATCAGTCACCATTCGTTCACCAGACTTTGATTTCAAGGAGCTAAACATAGTCTTCTTGCATCCTTCACCTTCATCATCCTTAATATTCTTCAATCCTATGAATATGAATTCTTCATAACATGAAATAATTATGATGGTCCCATGGAGTTTGTGTTATCAGAAGCGAAATGTACTTTTAATTTTTTAAATCAATTCAATGCACTGTTCAAAATATCACTAAAAATTCATCAACAGAACAGAAACTTAATATTCACAAAAGAAAACTGAATTGAATTTCAGAGTAAAAAGTCCAAATTAGCAGAATCACTTTCAATGACTTTAGTACTAATTTGGGAAAGATTTACAACGGAGATATCTTTATGTGTGACTGGTAAAAAGGAAAAATCTTAGTTTACCTTCACTTTGCTCTTCCTGATCTTTATCTTCCATCTCTTGTTCTTCATCGGGATCTCCGTCGCCTTCTAAGAGAGCCTCATCTTCCTCCTCTACACTCTCTGGCTCCTGGGTCACTGTAGACTGTATGGAAAACATCTCAGATGGATCCATGGTGGATGATTCAATGGTCGATATCGTTTGAGGTTCCTGACTGCTTACTTCCAATGACTCTGGGGCTGAAAAAAAGGTAAGATCAATAAGATAAAGAGAAGTCACCTCAAGACATACCAATTGGAAATAAAAATTACAAGATCATATCTTTATAAAGCCCATATCTGTGGCTGCTCAAAAACAGGCTCTCAGAGCTCTAACACATATTAAAAATGTTAGGTCGACTAACACTATATTCAGTTGTGAGATTCTCTCAAGTTAAGGTTTTATTCAACAGTAACAGAAAAAAGTTATCTGCAAAAAGGCCCTTTCAGAATAAACCTCCTAGGTTTTGGGCCTTCATAAAAAAATTAACCCTTAACATGCTAAGTTAAATTGAGCCGTATGTCATTCCCATTTTAAAGATTTTGAGAAAATTTCATGAAACCTTTTATCTGCAGGAAAAAAAAATTCCTCTTTGAAAACTACTGATTGAAAGTAGGTCAACCTTTCAGACATACTTAATAAATAAATGAACCACTCACTCCAGAGCTGGGATATGCAAATGAAGTCATGTACCATGGCGGCCATCTTTAATTTGCATTAATATATGGAGATTTCCTTTATTTTGTCACTTTTCAATGTAAGCTTATTTCACTGTCTCATGACAAGATATTGGGCCCTGAATGTGAGCAAACACATTATTTTAAGATTTTTTGGCACTTTTGTATTGACATGTGACTGGTGGTGTGACGAGAGAAGGTTAAGTGAGAGAGTAACATAACACGAAAACAAATGCTAGAATGGACTTTTTCATTCAAACAATTCTCCATGGAGCTTTTACTTGACAAAAACCATTGGAACTTCTTTCTGAAGTTTCTGGACTATCTGACTTATTTATTTATTTGCCAAATATGGTCATCCATCCCCATCCAGATTCTTGCCATAGTGGGGAAACACCCCCTGCTCCATACCCTTCGTGGTCTCTCTTTCCTCTTGCCATTGACTGGCACCTAATTTGTCTCAATGAGCTTTAAATAGGCCTTCACTAGTGCTAGGTTACATCTACGCTCGAGTCAGAAGTCCTATTACCCTGTCAAAATTTCACTACAGAATCATTCATGTCTATGAGGTTTTTGTGACTGTCACTTTGCTATGTTGTTGGTAAAGCTTCGAAAAAATTGATTAAAAAATTGTCAATTGGGGGATTTCCGCCCTGAAAAAAAATCACTAACCACAAGTAGGGTCTTCCTTAACAGGGGAAGTCACTGTGGAATTATAACGATGACACAGAGTACAAGATTTGTTCTTTGAATTGAGCCCTTCACGATTTTGACTTTAAGTCGAACATAGCAATGGCTATGAATATTGAAAGTTTCAAATTAAGCTGAACATAGCATGCTGAGGGTTAATTAGGCACAACTTTCACAAAATATACAGAATGCTGTATGACATCATTGGATCTTACAAGACTATTTATATCATGACATTGAATATATGGAAAACATGGAATCATTAAAAATGCTACAACTTAATCAATATCATATCGATCTTAACTGATGGGTAAACAGGAGGTCCAAGTATCAAAATTACAACCAGCCAGCAGGGGTAAAAGTTGACAAGACATAAAAAAGCCTGAAATTCTTGAAATTTTCTAGTAAAAAGCCACCAAAATGAGCTTGGCCAAAGCTTTCAAACCTCCAATCAAGATGATGCAGTCTTAACAGATTCAACGAAAACATATTGGCATTGTCCTTTGCATCATCATCATACGAGGCATCTCAATTCAGCTGATCAGGGATAGATGTATGTATTGTGTGTGTTCTTGGCTTAGGGCCTGACACAGTGTTAACAGTTTCAGGGAATGGGAATATTACTAGAATTGTCTGATGTTGTGTCATTGTCAGCGGGAGATAGACCTAATAGCGTAAGGTCTGACAAGGCAAAGGCTTGGTTTGTGCACTTTTCAAGAACACAAGTTTCATAATTATTACCCAGCAACTTTGGGATTCTCAGACTTACATTCTTTAAAAAGCCGGTAGGAAGAAAAAAGTCTGGATAATGAGTTTGTTGTCATGGGAAAAGAATCTGGAGGCTCCAGCAAGCATCTCAAATCAGCAGTCCCTTCCAGCTACTCTCTGTCAAATGCAGTAGTAATTTAGCAGTTCTAACCTAGACACCATCAAGAATGCTTTGATATCAGCTAACTACGCAGCTTCAACTTAAAATATATGCACACTGACGGTTATGCTCAATCTGGCTGAGTCAGTCAGTCAATAAGAAGATGAAGAATGGCCACGCAAAAGAGGGTTCGCAGTCCAAAGTGAGAATGGTTGTGGTCTTATGTTTTATGTCACAGGTAGTTGAGAGCAGTAGTTGAAAAATGATACAAGATAACAAAAGTCTGTAACAACAAAGAACATTTTGCTCACGGGCTAATATGGTAAGAGTGGTTGGTGTTGCCGGAGCACTACGTCCTGTTGACTCATCAAATGAAGAAAGGTCCATACGTGTGTCATCCATTCCTAAAGCTGAAAACAAAATTTTGAAAACCTTAGGTGCTTAAGTGATCAACGGTTAGAAAATTATGGAAAACACTAAATACACCCTTAATTTTTTCATGATTTTTAAAAATTAAAAAAACAACAACAAGAGAACTAACAACAAAACACGAGAACACTAGAACATAACTGTTAAATGACATTTATGCATTTGTAAAATAAATATCACTACAGTACAACTGAGGTTATAAGGCACACCTCTATACATATAACATAAGCTGCATCCATTGAAATTAGACAAAATCGTTCCTTTTTTCTAGATCAAAAAGAGGTCTATATGCAGCAAAATAACAGTTCAGTAGGCCCACTTGATTAAATTTCTGAAGCATTACCTTCATTGTCATGAATAAAAAATTAGTGTTTTAAGCTTGGACGGTTTCGATTCGGAATTACCCTAGGGGTATCCTTGTCACCTGCTCTATCTAGATAGAATATAACATACTTATAATAATCTAGTCTAGACTGCTAATGAGATGAGTCTGAAGGTTTGAATTTTGTACTTGGTCTATAAAGTGCATTATAACTCACTTATATCAACAGCTGTTTTATCGACATTTTTACATATCAAAATTTTTGCCAACTTCTGAAGTTTTTCTTCAGTATCTTTACTTAACAATTTTTCTTATACGTATTGACTATTTTTTTGGCCTGCTCCACTTTATAGACATGCTTCCTGTGTGTATCCATGACCATACAAGGGGAAAATGTTAAGTTGCCACTGTTAACAATCAACTTACTCTACATCTGCCAAGTTCTAGATCTATACAAGACCTTAGTACAGTTCAGTGCCTCACTCACGAGCTCTTCTCACGCCGTTGACACAATCTTGTTTTTTCTCTCTCTGGCTGTACAGTCTTATTCAACTACACTTTTATATATGTTGACATCATATCCAGATTATAAGTGGATTGAACAGTATTTATTAAGTTGGTTCCTCTAATTGAAGAGTGCTCTTCATGTGATGAAAAATTCATTGTTGTTTTTAGCAATGTTGAACAACAAGACTCATGAAAAAGTCATCAAAATGTCTAGAAAACTCAACTGGGATAAGAATAATATCTATGAATTAAATTTTTTCTCGAAATCATGTTTTCTACAGTAGCTGACTTTTATTAAAAGAGAAAATTCATGAAATTTGAAATTTGGATCCTGTTTTGAAAAAAATACTCTTCCATTATATTAAAAAGGACTTACAGGTGTAGAACAATTTTTTTATATTTCAACATTTAAATCATAAATTTGTGCTTTTCCTTTTTTCAATTATTTGGATCACCAGATATAAACTTATGCATGTGTGGAAGTGTCAATCTTGTCCTTCACAGAAGACTGTGGGCAAGTGAAACAGGACTAGATGTAGTTTTATTGAAACATAAGTAGGCATGTGATCTTACTCACCTCTCTGTGATTCCAATTGAGAAAGATCAGGATTATTAGATGAATCCCCAACACTTCCAAAAACAAATCTTTGGGCCACAGCTGGTGAACTGCAACGGACAAAGCAAAAACAAAATAAAAAATTTCTTAAACCATGGTTTTGATCTAGTTTGGTCTATTTGCATAGCCTGACTAATAAAATGTTTCTGACCAATTACTGATGGGCAAAGCAGACATGACAAAGAAACATAATCAAGTGATATTTTCATAGTGCTGTACCATGCACAAGCAGATATTTTGTAGAAAAAAACAACAAAAAAAAACCCCAAAACAA